>DAKLCV010000541.1:0-11981 GCA_030247045.1 Colobus guereza
AGGTCAGCATTCAGATTTGATTGTGGTTGAGAACGGGGAAACTGAGTTCACGTCCACATTTGATGGTGGATGAGAACGGGGAAATTGAGTCCACGTCAACTTTTGATGGTGGGTGAAAACAGGGAAACTGAGTCCACGTCCACATTTGACAGTGGTTTGGAACAGGAGGAAACTGAGTCCACGTATACATTTGAGGGTAGGTGAAAATAGAGGGAAGCTGAGTCCACATCCACATTTGATTGGGGCGAGAACACGGGGAAACTGAGTCCAGGTCCACATTTGATGGAGGGTGAGAACGGGGAAACTGAGTCCAAGTCCACATTTGATGGTGTGTGATAACAGGGATAACTGAGTCCACGTCCTCATTTGATGGTGGGTGAGAATAGAGGGAGACAGACTGCACATCCACATTTGATGGTGAGCGAGAACAGGGAAAACTGAGTCCTCGTCCACATTTGATGTTGGGTGAGAACAGGGGAAACCAAGTCCACGTCCACATTTGATGGTTGGTGAGAACGGGGAAACTGAGTCCACATCCACATTTCATGGTGGACGACAACATGGGGAACGTGATTCCACGTACGCATTTGATGGTGGGCAAGAACGGGGAAACTGGGTCCACGTCCACATATGATGGTGGGTGAGAACGGGGAAACTGAGTCCACGTCCACATTTGATTGTGGGTGAGAAGGGGGAAACTGTGCCCGTGTACACATTTGATGGTGGGTGAGAACGGGAGAAAACAGAGTGCACGTCCACATTTGATTGCAGGTTAGAACAGACGGAAACTGAGTCCACATCCAGATTCGATGGTGGGCAAGAACAGTGGGAAACTGAATCCACGTCCACATTTGATGGTGGGTGAGAACGGGGAAACTGAGTCCACGTCCACATTTGATGGTGGGTGAGAACGGGGAAACTGAGTCCACATCCATATTTGATATTGTGTGAGAACTGGAGTAATATGAGTCCACGTCCACATTCCATGTTAGGTGAGAAAGAGGAAACTGCGTCCACGTCCACATTTGATGGTGGGTGAGAACGGGCAAACTGAGACAACGTCCACATTTGATGGTGGGTGAGTACGGGGAAACTGCATCCACATCCACATTTGATGGTGGGCGAGAACAGGGGGAAACTGAGTGCACGTCCACATTTGATGATGGGCAAGAACGGGGAAAGTGGTTCCACGTCCACATTTGATGGTGGGAGAGAACGGGGAAACTGAGTCCACGTCCACATTTGATGGTGGATGAGAACTGGGAGACTGAGACCTCGTCCACATTTGATGGTAGGTGAGAACAGAGGGAAACTGAGTCCACATCCACATTTGATGGTGGGCGGGAAGAGGGGAAACGGAGTCCAGGTCCACCTTTGATGGTGGGCAGGAACGGTGATACTGCGACCACGTCCACATTTCATGGTGGGTGAGAACACGGAAACTGATTCCACGTCCACATTGGATGGCAGGTGAGAACGGGGAAACTGAGTCCACGTCCACATTTCATGGTGGGTGAGAACAGGGGAAACTCAGTCCACATCAACATTTGATGGTGGGTGAGAACACGGGGAAACTGGTACCACATCCACATTTGATGGTGGGCAAGAACGGGGAAATTGGGTCCACGTCCATATTTGATGGTGCGCAAGGATGGGGAAACTAGGGTCCACATCCACATTTGATGCTCGGTGAGTAAGGGGAAACTGAGTCGACCTCCACATATGATGGTGGGTGAGAACGGGAAAAACGAGGGCACGTCCACATTTGATGGTGGGTGAGAACGGGGAAACTGAGTCCACGTCCACATTTGATGGTGGGCGAAAACGGGGAAACTGGGTCCATGTCCACTTTTGATGGTGTGTGAGAATGGGGAAACTGAGCCCAAGGCCACATTTGTTGGTGTGTGATAACAGGGGTAACTGAGTCCACGTCCTCATTTCATGGTGGGTGAGAATAGAGGGAAACAGGGTCCACATCCACATGTGATGGTGGGCGAGAACACGGGGAACCTGAGTCCACATCCACATTCGATGGAGGGTGAGAATGGGGAAACTGAGTCCAAGTCCACATTTGATGGTGGGCGAGAACGGGGAAACTGGGTCCATGTCCACCTTTGATGGTGTGTGAGAACGGGTAACTGAGTCCAAGTCCACGTTTGTTGGTGTGTGATAACAGGGATAACTGAGTCCACGTCCACAATTGATGGTGGGTAAGAACAGAGGGACACTGAGTCCACATCCACATTTAATGATGGGCGAGAACACGGGGAACCTGAGTCCACATCCACATTCGATGGAGGGTGAGAATGGGGAAACTGAGTCCAAGTCCACATTTGATGGTGGGCGAGAACGGGGAAACTGGGTCCATGTCCACCTTTGATGGTGTGTGAGAACGGGGAAACCGAGTCCAAGTCCACATTTGTTGGTGTGTGATAACAGGGATAACTGAGTCCACGTCCTCATTTGACAGTGGGTGAGAATAGACGGAAACAGAGTGCACATCCACATTTGATGGTGAGCCAGAACAGGGAAAACTGAGTCCACGTCCACATTTGATGTTGGGTGAGAACAGGGGAAACTAAGTCCACGTCCACATTTGATGGTTGGTGAGAACGGGGAAACTGGGTCCACATCCACATTTAATGGTGGACGACAACATGGGGAACGTGATTCCACGTACACATTTGATGGTGGGCAAGAACGGGGAAACTGGGTCCACGTCCACATATGATTGTGGGTGAGAACGGGGAAACTGAGTCCACGTCCACATTTGATTGTGCGTGAGAAAGGGGAAACTGTGTCCATGTACACATTTGATTGTGGGTGAGAACGGGAAAACTAAGTCCACGCCCACATTTGATAGTGGGTGAGAATGGGGAAACTGAGTCCACGTCCACATTTGATAGTGGGTGAGAATAGGAGAAAACAGAGTTCACGTCCTCATTTGATTGCAGGTTAGAACAGACGGAAACTGAGTCCACATCCAGATTCGATGGTGGGCAAGAACAGTGGGAAACTGAATCCACGTCCACATTTGATGGTGGGTGAGAACGGGGAAACTGAGTCCACGTCCACATTTGATGGTGGGTGAGAACGGGGAAACTGAGTCCACATCCATATTTGATATTGTGTGAGAACTGGAGGAATATGAGTGCACGTCCACATTCCATGTTAGGTGAGAAAGACGAAACTGCGTCCACGTGCACATTTGATGGTGGGTGAGAATGGGGAAACTGAGTCCACGTCCACATTTGATGGTGGGGGAGAACGGGGAAACTGCGTCCATACCCACATTTGATGGTGGGCGAGAATAGGGGGAAACTGAGTCCACGTCCACATTTGATGATGGGCAAGAATGGGGAAACTGGTTCCACGTCCACATTTGATGGTGGGTGAGAACGGGGAGACTGAGTCCACGTCCACATTTGATGGTGGATGAGAACTGGGAAACTGAGACCCCGTCCACATTTGATGGTGGGTGAGAACAGAGGGAAACTGAGTCCATATCTACATTTGTTGGTGGGCGAAAAGAGGGGGAAACTGAGTCCACGTCCACCTTTGTGGGGAAGAACGGTGATACTGCGACCACGTCCACATTTGATGGTGGGTGAGAACAGGGAAACTGATTCCACGTCCACATTTGATGACAGGTGAGAACGGGGAAACTGAGTCCACGTCCACATTTCATGGTGGGTGAGAACAGGGGAAACTCAGTCCACATCAACTTTTGATGGTGGGTGAGAACACGGGGAAACTGGAACCACATCCACATTTGATGGTGGGCAAGAACGGGGAAATTTGGTCCACGTCCATATTTGATGGTGCGCAAGGATGGGGAAACTGGGTCCACATCCACGTTTGATGCTCGGTGAGTAAGGAGAAACTGAGTCGACCTCCACATTTGATGGTGGGTGAGAACGGGTAAAATGAGTCCACGTCCACATTTGATGGTGGATGAGAACAGGGAAACTGAGACCAGGTCCACATTTATTGGTGGTTGAGAAGAGAGGGAAACTGACTCCACATCCACATTTGATGGTGGGCGAGAACAGGGGAAAACAGTCCACGTCCACCTTTGATGGTGGGCATGAACGGTGATACTGCGACCAGGTCCACATTTGATGGTGGGTGAGAACGGGGAAACTGATTCCACGTCCACAGTTGATGGTGGGTGTGAACGGGGAAACTGAGTCCAGGTCCATATTTGATGGTGGGTGAGGACAGGAGGAAACTGAGTCCACGTCCACCATTGATGGTGGGTGAGAACGGAGGGACACTGATTCCACATCCACATTTGATGGTGGGCAAGAACACGGGGAACCTGAGTCCACGTCCACATTTGATGGTGGGTGAGAACGGGAAAACTGAGTCCACGTCCACATTTGATGGTGGGCAAAAACGGGGAAACTGGGTCCATGTCCACTTTTGATGGTGTGTGAGAATGGGGAAACTGAGCCCAAGGCCACATTTGTTGGTGTGTGATAACAGGGGTAACTGAGTCCACGTCCTCATTTCATGGTGGGTGAGAATAGAGGGAAACAGGGTCCACATCCACATGTGATGGTGGGCGAGAACAGGGGAAACTGAGACCACTTCCACGTGTGATTGTGGGTGAAAACGTGGAAACTGAGTCCACGTCCACATTTGATGGTGGGTGAGAACAGGGGAAACTAAGTCCACATCCACATTTGATGGTTGGTGAGAACGGGGAAACTGAGTCCACATACACATTTAATGGTGGGCGAGAACATGGGGAACGTGATTCCACGTACATATTTCATGGCGGGCAAGAATGGGGAAACGGAGTCCACGTCCAAATTTGATGGTGGGTTAAAACGAGGAAACTGAGTCCACGTCCACGTTTGATTGTGGGTGAGAAAGGGGACACTGTGTCCATGTCCACATTTGATTGTGGGTGAGAACGGAAACTGAGTCAACATTCAGATTTGATTGTGGTTGAGAACGGGAAACTGAGTCCACGTCCACATTTGATAGTGGGTGAGAATAGAGGGAAACAGGGTCCACGTCCACATTTGATGGTGGGTGAGAACGGGGAAACTGAGACCACGTCCACATTTGATGGTGGGCGAGAATAAGGGGAACCTCAGTCCACGTCCACATTTGATGAGGAGCAAGAACGAGGAAACTGGTTCCACGTCCACATTTGATGGTGGGTGAGAACGGGTAAAATGAGTCCACGTCCACATTTGATGGTGGATGAGAACAGGGAAACTGAGACCACGTCCACATTTATTGGTGGTTGAGAAGAGAGGGAAACTGACTCCACATCCACATTTGATGGTGGGCGAGAACAGGGGAAAACTGAGTCCACGTCCACCTTTGATGGTGGGCATGAACGGTGATACTGCGACCAGGTCCACATTTGATGGTGGGTGAGAACGGGGAAACTGATTCCACGTCCACAGTTGATGGTGGGTGTGAACGGGGAAACTGAGTCCAGGTCCATATTTGATGGTGGGTGAGGACAGGAGGAAACTGAGTCCACGTCCACCATTGATGGTGGGTGAGAACGGAGGGACACTGATTCCACATCCACATTTGATGGTGGGCAAGAACACGGGGAACCTGAGTCCACGTCCACATTTGATGGTGGGTGAGAACGGGAAAACTGAGTCCACGTCCACATTTGATGGTGGGCGAAAACGGGGAAACTGGGTCCATGTCCACTTTTGATGGTGTGTGAGAATGGGGAAACTGAGCCCAAGGCCACATTTGTTGGTGTGTGATAACAGGGGTAACTGAGTCCACGTCCTCATTTCATGGTGGGTGAGAATAGAGGGAAACAGGGTCCACATCCACATGTGATGGTGGGCGAGAACAGGGGAAACTGAGACCACTTCCACGTGTGATTGTGGGTGAAAACGGGGAAACTGAGTCCACGTCCACATTTGATGGTGGGTGAGAACAGGGGAAACTAAGTCCACATCCACATTTGATGGTTGGTGAGAACGGGGAAACTGAGTCCACATACACATTTAATGGTGGGCGAGAACATGGGGAACGTGATTCCACGTACATATTTCATGGCGGGCAAGAATGGGGAAACGGAGTCCACGTCCACATATGATGGTGGGTTAAAACGGGGAAACTGAGTCCACGTCCACGTTTGATTGTGGGTGAGAAAGGGGACACTGTGTCCATGTCCACATTTGATTGTGGGTGAGAACGGAGAAACTACGTCCACGTCCACATTTGATAGTGGGTGAGAATGGGTAAACTGAGTCCACGTCCACCTTTGGTGGTGGGTGAGAATAAGAGAAAACAGAGTCCAAGTCCACATTTGACTGTAGGTTAGAACAGAGGGAAACTGAGTCCACATCCAGATTTGACGGTGGGCCAGAACAATGGGAAACAGAGTCCACGTCCACATTTTATGGTGGGTGAGGACAGGGAAACTGAGTCCACATCCACATTTGTTGGTGAGCGAGAACGGGGGAAACTGTGTCCACGTCCATATTTGATGGTGGGCAAGAACCGGGAAACTTGGTCCACGTCCACATTTGATGCTGGGTGAAAACGGGGAGACTGAGTCCACGTCCACATTTGGTGGTGGGTGAGAACAGGGAAACTGAGTCCACGTCCAAATTTGATGGTTGGTGAGAACGGGGAAACTGGATCCACTTCCACATTTAATGTTGGTTGAGAACGGGGAAGCTGAGCCACGTCCACATTTGATGGTGGGCGAAAATGGGGAAACTGAGTCCACGTCCACATTTGATTGTGGTTGAGATCAGGGTAAACTGAGTCCACGTCCACATTTCCTGGTGGGTGAGAATGGGTAAACTGAGTCCTCATCCACGTTTGATGGTGGGTGAAAAGAGAGGGAATCTGAGTCCACATCCACATGTGATGGTGGGTGAGAAATGGGGGAAACTGAGTCCACGTCCCCGTTTGATGTTGGACAAGAACGAGGAAACTGGGTCCACGTCCACATTTGATGGTGGGTGAGAATGGGGAAACTGAGTCCACGTCCACATTTGTTGGTGGGTGAGAACAGGAGAAATTGAGTCCACATCCGGATTTGATGGTGGGTGAGAATGAGGAAACTGAGTCAACGTCCAGATTTGGTGTTGGGTGAGAACAGAGGGAAACTGAGTCCACATCCACATTTGATGGTGGGCAAGAATGACGAAACTGGGTCCACGTCCACATTTGATGGTGAGTGAGAACCGGGAAACTGAGTCCACATCCACATTTGATGGTGGGCGAGAACAGGGGGAAAGTGAGCCCACGTCCACATTTGATGGTGGGCAAGAACGAGGAGACTGGGTCCACGTCCACATTTGTTGGTGGGTGAGAACAGGGGAAACTGAGTCGACATCCGCATTTGATGGTGGGTGGGAACCGGGAAACTGAGTCAACATTCAGATTTGATTGTGGTTGAGAACGGGGAAACTGAGTTCACGTCCACATTTGATGGTGGATGAGAACGGGGAAATTGAGTCCACGTCAACTTTTGATGGTGGGTGAAAACAGGGAAACTGAGTCCACGTCCACATTTGACAGTGGTTTGGAACAGGAGGAAACTGAGTCCACGTATACATTTGAGGGTAGGTGAAAATAGAGGGAAGCTGAGTCCACATCCACATTTGATTGGGGCGAGAACACGGGGAAACTGAGTCCAGGTCCACATTTGATGGAGGGTGAGAACGGGGAAACTGAGTCCAAGTCCACATTTGATGGTGTGTGATAACAGGGATAACTGAGTCCACGTCCTCATTTGATGGTGGGTGAGAATAGAGGGAAACAGAGTCCACATCCACATTTGATGGTGAGCGAGAACAGGAAACTGAGTCCTCGTCCACATTTGATGTTGGGTGAGAACAGGGGAAACCAAGTCCACGTCCACATTTGATGGTTGGTGAGAACGGGGAAACTGAGTCCACATCCACATTTCATGGTGGACGACAACATGGGGAACGTGATTCCACGTACGCATTTGATGGTGGGCAAGAACAGTGGGAAACTGAATCCACGTCCACATTTGATGGTGGGTGAGAACGGGGAAACTGAGTCCACGTCCACATTTGATTGTGGGTGAGAAGGGAAACTGTGCCCGTGTACACATTTGATGGTGGGTGAGAACGGGAAACTGAGTGCACGTCCACATTTGATTGCAGGTTAGAACAGACGGAAACTGAGTCCACATCCAGATTCGATGGTGGGCAAGAACAGTGGGAAACTGAATCCACGTCCACATTTGATGGTGGGTGAGAACGGGGAAACTGAGTCCACGTCCACATTTGATGGTGGGTGAGAACGGGGAAACTGAGTCCACATCCACATTTGATGGTGGTGAGAACAGGAGAAATTGAGTCCACGTCCACATTTGATGTTGGGTGAGAACAGGAAACTGGGTCACGTCCACATTTGATGGTGGGTGAGAACAGAGGAAACTGAGTCAACGTCCAGATTTGGTGTTGGGTGAGAACAGGAAACTGAGTCCACATCCACATTTGATGGTGGGTGAGAACAGGAAACTGAGTCCACGTCCACATTTGATGGTTGGTGAGAGCAGGAAACTGGGTCCACGTCCACATTTGATGGTGGGCGAGAACAGGGAAACTGAGTCCACGTCCACATTTGATGGTGGATGAGAACTGGGAAACTGAGTCCTCGTCCACATTTGATGGTGGTGAGAACAGAGAAACTGAGTCCACGTCCACATTTGATGGTGGGTGAGAACGGGGAAACTGAGTCCACGTCCACATTTGATGGTGGGTGAGAACGGGCAAACTGAGACAACGTCCACATTTGATGGTGGGTGAGTACGGGGAAACTGCATCCACATCCACATTTGATGGTGGGCGAGAACAGGGGGAAACTGAGTGCACGTCCACATTTGATGATGGGCAAGAACGGGGAAAGTGGTTCCACGTCCACATTTGATGGTGGGAGAGAACGGGGAAACTGAGTCCACGTCCACATTTGATGGTGGATGAGAACTGGGAGACTGAGACCTCGTCCACATTTGATGGTAGGTGAGAACAGAGGGAAACTGAGTCCACATCCACATTTGATGGTGGGTGAGCAGGAAACTGGGTCACGTCCACATTTGATGGTGGGCAAGAACGGGAAACTGGGTCCACGTCCACATTTGATGGTGGGTGAGAACAGAAACTGAGTCCACGTCCACATTTGATGGCAGGTGAGAACGGGAAACTGAGTCCGTCCACATTTGATGGTGGGTGAGAAGGGAAACTGAGTCACATCCACATTTGATGGTGGGTGAGAACAGGGAAACTGGGTCCACATCCACATTTGATGGTGGGCAAGAACGGGAAACTGGGTCCGTCCACATTTGATGGTGGGTGAGAATGGGGAAACTGGGTCCACATCCACATTTGATGTGGGTGAGAACGGGAAACTGAGTCGACCTCCACATTTGATGGTGGGTGAGAACAGGAAACTGAGTCCACGTCCACATTTGATGGTGGTGGGTGAGAAGGGAAACTGAGTCCACGTCCACATTTGATGGTGGGCGAGAACAGGAAACTGGGTCCATGTCCACTTTTGATGGTGTGTGAGAACAGGGAAACTGGGTCCATGTCCACATTTGATGGTGTGTGATAACAGGGATAACTGAGTCCACGCCACATTTGATGGTGGGTGAGAATGGAAACTGAGTCCACATCCACATTTGATGGTGGGCGAGAACACGGGAACCTGAGTCCACATCCACATTTGATGGTGGGTGAGAATGGGAAACTGAGTCCAAGTCCACATTTGATGGTGGGGAGAACGGGAAACTGGGTCCATGTCCACATTTGATGGTGTGTGAGAACGGGAAACTGAGTCCACGTCCACATTTGTTGGTGTGTGATAACAGGGATAACTGAGTCCACGTCCACATTTGATGACAGGTGAGAACGGGAAATTGAGTCCACATCCATTTGATGGTGGTGAGAACAGGAAACTGAGTCCATCCACATTTGATGGTGAGCGAGAACGGGAAACTGAGTCCGTCCACATTTGATGTTGGGTGAGAACAGGAAACTGAGTCACGTCCACATTTGATGGTGGTGAGAACAGGGAAACTGAGTCCACGTCACATTTGATGGTGGGTGAGAACAGGAGGAAACTGAGTCCACGTCACATTTGATGGTGGGCAAGAACGGGAAACTGGGTCCACGTCACATTTGATGGTGGGTGAGAACGGGAAACTGAGTCCACGTCCACATTTGATGGTGTGTGAGAACGGGAAACTGAGTCCATGTCCACATTTGATGGTGGGTGAGAGCAGGAAACTGAGTCCGTCCACATTTGATGGTGGGTGAGAATGGGAAACTGAGTCCACGTCCACATTTGATGGTGGTGGGTGAGAACGGGAAACTGAGTCCACGTCCACATTTGATGGTGGGTGAGAACGGGAAACTGAGTCCATCCACATTTGATGTTGGGTGAGAACAGGAGGAAACTGAGTCACGTCCACATTTGATGGTGGGTGAGAAGAGGAAACTGAGTCCACGTCACATTTGATGGTGGGTGAGAATGGGAAACTGAGTCCACGCCACATTTGATGGTGGGTGAGAACGGGAAACTGAGTCCATATCTACATTTGATGGTGGGCGAGAATAGGGGGAAACTGAGTCCACGTCCACATTTGATGATGGGCAAGAATGGGAAACTGGTTCCACGTCCACATTTGATGGTGGGTGAGAACGGGGAAACTGAGTCCACGTCCACATTTGATGGTGGATGAGAACTGGGAAACTGAGACCACGTCCACATTTGATGGTGGGTGAGAACAGAGGGAAACTGAGTCCATATCTACATTTGTTGGTGGGCGAGAACAGGGAAACTGAGTCCACGTCCACCTTTGATGGTGGGTGAGACAGGAAACTGAGACCACGTCCACATTTGATGGTGGGTGAGAATGGGAAACTGAGTCCGTCCACATTTGATGGTGGGTGAGAACAGGGAAACTGAGTCCACATCCATATTTGATGGTGGGTGAGAACAGAAACTGAATCCACGTCCACATTTGATGGTGGGTGAGAACGGGGAAACTGAGTCCACGTCCACATTTGATGGTGGGTGAGAATGGGGAAACTGAGTCCACGTCCACATTTGATGGTGGGGGAGAACGGGGAAACTGCGTCCATACCCACATTTGATGGTGGGCGAGAATAGGGGGAAACTGAGTCCACGTCCACATTTGATGATGGGCAAGAATGGGGAAACTGGTTCCACGTCCACATTTGATGGTGGGTGAGAACGGGGAGACTGAGTCCACGTCCACATTTGATGGTGGATGAGAACTGGGAAACTGAGACCCCGTCCACATTTGATGGTGGGTGAGAACAGAGGGAAACTGAGTCCATATCTACATTTGTTGGTGGGTGAGAACAGGGAAACTGAGTCCGTCCACATTTGATGGTGGGCAAGAACAGTGGGAAACTGAATCCACGTCCACATTTGATGGTGGGTGAGAACAGGAAAACTGATTCCACGTCCACATTTCATGGTGGGTGAGAATGGAAACTGAGTCCATATCTACATTTGTTGGTGGGTGAGAACAGAAACTGAGTCCACATCCATATTTGATGGTGGGTGAGAATGGGTAAACTGAGTCCACGTCCTCATTTGATGGTGGGCATGAACGGTGATACTGCGACCAGGTCCACATTTGATTGCAGGTTAGAACAGACGGAAACTGAGTCCATATCTACATTTGTTGGTGGGTGAGAATGGAAACTGAGTCCATGTCCACATTTGATGGTGTGTGATAACAGGGGTAACTGAGTCCACGTCCTCATTTCATGGTGGGTGAGAACAGGAGAAACTGAGTCCAGGTCCACATTTGATGGTGGTGAGAACAGGAGGAAACTGAGTCCAAGTCCACATTTGATGACAGGTGAGAACGGGAAACTGAGTCCACATCCACATTTGATGGTGAGCCAGAACAGGGAAACTGGGTCCATGTCCACATTTGATGGTGGGTGAGCAGGAAACTGGGT
>DAKLCV010000542.1:0-11867 GCA_030247045.1 Colobus guereza
GAATGGGGAAACTGAGTCACATCCACATTTGATGATGGGTGAGTAAGGAAAGTGAGTCACGTCCACATTTGAGGGTGGGTGAGAACGAGGAAACTGAGTCCGTCCACATTTGATGGTGGGTGAGAAGGGAAACTGTGTCCACGTCCCCAGTTGATGGTGGCAGAGAATGAGGAAACTGAGTCCGTCCACATTTGATGGTGTGTGAGAACAGGGCAAACTCAGTCCGTCCACATTTGATGTTGAGTGAGAACGGGAAACTGGGTCCACATCCACATTTGATGTTGGGTGAGAACAGGAGGAAACTGAGTCACGTCCACATTTCATGTTTGGTGAGAACTGAGGGAAACTGCGTCGACGTCCACATTTGATGGTGTGTGAGAACAGGAGGAAACTGAGTCCATGTCCTCAATTGTTGGTGGTTGAGAACAGAGGGATACTGAGTCCCCATCCACATTTGATGGTGGGCAAGAACGTGGAAACTGGGTCCATGAACACATTTCATGGTTGGTGAGAATGGGGAAACTGAGTCCACGTCCACATATGTTGGTGGGTGAGAAGAGGGGAAAATGAGTTACGTCCACATTTGATGGTGGGTGAGAACGGGGAAACTGAATCCACGTCCACATTTGATGATGGGTGAGAACAGGAGGAAACTGAGTCCACGTCCACATTTGAGGGTGGGTGAGAACAGAGGGAAATTGAGTCCAGATCCACATTTGATGGTGTGCGAGAAGACGGGGAACCTGGGACCACGTCCTCATTTGATGAGGGGCAAGAGCGGGGAAATTGGGTTCACGTTCACATTTGATGGTGGGCAAGGACGTTGAAACTAGTTCCGTCCACATTTGATGATGGGTGAGTAAGGGAAAGTGAGTCCACGTCCCCATTAGATTGTGGATGAGAACGGGAAACCTGAGTCCACGTCCACATTTGATGGTGGGTGAGAACGGGGAAACTGAGTCCACGTCCACATTTGATGTTGGGAGAGATCAGGGGAAACTGAGTCCATGTCCAAATGTGACGGTGGGTGTGAACGGGGAAACTGAGTCCACGTCCACATTTGATGGTCGGTGAGAACCGGGCAAACTCAGTCCACGTTCACGTTTGATGTTGTGTGAGAACAGGGGAAACTGAATCCACGTCCACATTTGATGGTGGGTGAGAACGGGGAAACTGAGTCCACATCCATGTTTGATGTTGTGTGAGAACTGGAGGAAAATGAGTCCGTCCACATTTCATGTTTGGTGAGAACTGAGGAAACTGAGTGCACATCCACATTTGTTGGTGAATGAGAACAGGGAAACTGAGTCACGTCCACATTTGATGTTGGGGAAGAGCGGAAAACTGGGTCCACGTCCACATTTGATGGTGCGTGAGAGCAGGAATCTGAGTCCAATTTCACATTTGATGGTGTGTGAGAACAGGTAAACTGAGTCACGTCCACATTTGATGGTGGGTGAGAGCAGGAAACTGAGTCCACTTCCACATTTGCTGTGGGTGAGAATGGGCAAACTGAGTCCGTCCATATTTGAGGTTGGGTGAGAACAGAAGGAAACAGAGTCCACGTCCACAATTGATGATAGGGTAGAACAGAGGAAACTGAGTCCACATCCAGATTGGATGGTGGGCGAGATCACGTCCACATTTGATGGTTTGTGAGAGCAGGAAAACTCAATCACGTCCACATTTGATGGTGGGTGAGTATGGGAAACTGAGTCACGTCCACATTTGATGGTGGGCGAGAACAGGGAAACTCAGTCCACGTCCACATTTGATAGTGGGCAATAACGGAAAACTGGGTCCACATCCACAAATGATGGTGGGTGAGAGCAGGAAACTGAGTCCACATCGACATTTCGTGGTGGGCGGTACAGGGGAAATTGAGTCACGTCCACATTTGATGTTGGGTGAGAACAGAGGAATCTGAGTCCACATCCACATGTGATGTTGGGTGAGAAAGGGAAACTGAGTCCATGTACCCGTTTGATGTTGGACAACAACGAGGAAACTGGGTCCATGTCCGCATTTGATGGTGGGTGAGAAAGGGAAACTGGGTCGACTTCAACATTTGATGGTGGGTGAAAGCAGGAAACTGAGTACCGTCCGCATTTGATCGTGGGTGAGAACGGAAACTGAGTCACATCCACATTTGATGGTGGGTGAGAACAGAGGAAACTGAGTCCACGTCCACATTTGATGGTGGGCAAGAATGGGAGACTGGGTCCACGTTCACATATGATATTGGGTGAGAACAGAAGGAAACAGAGTCCACGTCCACATTTGATGGTGGGCAAGAATGGGAGACTGGGTCCACGTCCACATTTGATGGTGGGCGAGATCAAATCCACATTTGATGGTGGTGAGAATGGGAAACTGAGTCCACGTCCACATTTGATGGTGGGTGAGAACAGGAAACTGAGTCCACGTCCCCAGTTGATGGTGGCAGAGAATGAGGAAACTGAGTCCGTCCACATTTGATGGTGGTGAGAACAGGGAAACTGAGTCCGTCCACATTTGATGGTGGGTGAGAATGGGAAACTGAGTCCGTCCACATTTGATGGTGTGTGAGAACAGGAAACTCAGTCCGTCCACATTTGATGTTGGGGAAGAGCGGAAACTGAGTCACGTCCACATTTCATGTTTGGTGAGAACTGAGGGAAACTGAGTCCACGTCCACATTTGATGGTGCGTGAGAACAGGAGGAAACTGAGTCCATGTCCTCAATTGTTGGTGGTTGAGAACAGAGGGATACTGAGTCCCCATCCACATTTGATGGTGGGCAAGAACGTGGAAACTGGGTCCATGAACACATTTCATGGTTGGTGAGAATGGGGAAACTGAGTCCACGTCCACATATGTTGGTGGGTGAGAAGAGGGGAAAATGAGTTACGTCCACATTTGATGGTGGGTGAGAAGAGGGAAACTGAATCCACGTCCACATTTGATGATGGGTGAGAACAGGAGGAAACTGAGTCCACGTCCACATTTGAGGGTGGGTGAGAACAGAGGGAAATTGAGTCCAGATCCACATTTGATGGTGTGCGAGAACACGGGGAACCTGGGACCACGTCCTCATTTGATGAGGGGCAAGAACGGGGAAATTGGGTTCACGTTCACATTTGATGGTGGGCAAGGACGTTGAAACTAGTTCCACGTCCACATTTGATGATGGGTGAGTAAGGGAAAGTGAGTCCACGTCCCCATTAGATTGTGGATGAGAACGGGAAACTGAGTCCACGTCCACATTTGATGGTGGGTGAGAACGGGGAAACTGAGTCCACGTCCACATTTGATGTTGGGAGAGATCAGGGGAAACTGAGTCCATGTCCAAATGTGACGGTGGGTGTGAGCAGGAAACTGAGTCACGTCCACATTTGATGGTCGGTGAGAACCGGGCAAACTCAGTCCACGTTCACGTTTGATGTTGTGTGAGAACAGGGGAAACTGAATCCACGTCCACATTTGATGGTGGGTGAGAACGGGGAAACTGAGTCCACATCCATGTTTGATGTTGTGTGAGAACTGGAGGAAAATGAGTCCACGTCCACATTTCATGTTTGGTGAGAACTGAGGGAAACTGAGTGCACATCCACATTTGTTGGTGAATGAGAACAGGGGGAAACTGAGTCCACGTCCACATTTGATGTTGGGGAAGAACGGGGAAACTGGGTCCACGTCCACATTTGATGGTGCGTGAGAACGGGGAATCTGAGTCCAATTTCACATTTGATGGTGTGTGAGAACAGGTAAACTGAGTCCACGTCCACATTTGATGGTGGGTGAGAACGGGGAAACTGAGTCCACTTCCACATTTGATGTGGGTGAGAATGGGCAAACTGAGTCCACGTCCATATTTGAGGTTGGGTGAGAACAGAAGGAAACAGAGTCCACGTCCACAATTGATGATAGGGTAGAACAGAGGGAAACTGAGTCCACATCCAGATTGGATGGTGGACGAGATCACGTCCACATTTGATGGTTTGTGAGAACGGGAAAACTCAATCACGTCCACATTTGATGGTGGGTGAGAACGGGAAACTGAGTCCACGTCCACATTTGATGGTGGGCGAGAACAGGGGGAAACTCAGTCCACGTCCACATTTGATAGTGGGCAATAACGGGAAAACTGGGTCCACATCCACAAATGCTGGTGGGTGAGAACGAGGAAACTGAGTCCACATCGACATTTCGTGGTGGGCGAGTACAGGGGGAAATTGAGTCCACGTCCACATTTGATGTTGGGTGAGAACAGAGGGAATCTGAGTCCACATCCACATGTGATGTTGGGTGAGAAAAGGGGGAAACTGAGTCCATGTACCCGTTTGATGTTGGACAACAACGAGGAAACTGGGTCCATGTCCACGTTTGATGGTGGGTGAGAAAGGGGAAACTGGGTCGACTTCAACATTTGATGGTGGGTGAAAACGGGGAAACTGAGTACACGTCCGCATTTGATCGTGGGTGAGAGCAGGAAACTGAGTCCACGTCACATTTGATGGTGGGTGAGCAGGAAACTGAGTCACGTCCACATTTGATGGTGGGTGAGAACAGAGGAAACTGAGTCCACATCCACATTTGATGGTGGCGAGAACAGCGGAAAGTGAGTCCACGTCCACATTTGATGGTGGGCAAGAATGGGGAGACTGGGTCCACGTTCACATATGATATTGGGTGAGAATGTGGAAACTGAGTCCACATCCACATTTGATGGTGGGCGAGAATGGGGGAAACTGAGTCCACGTCCACATTTGATGGTGGGTGAGAACAGGGAAACTGAGTCCACGTCCCCAGTTGACGGTGGCAGAGAATGAGGAAACTGAGTCCACGTCCACATTTGATGGTGGGCGAGAAAAGGGGGAAACTGTGTCCACGTCCCCAGTTGATGGTGGCAGAGAATGAGGAAACTGAGTCCACGTCCACATTTGATGGTGTGTGAGAACAGGGCAAACTCAGTCCACGTCCACATTTGATGTTGAGTGAGAACGGGGAAACTGAGTCCACATCCATATTTGATGTTGTGTGAGAAGTGGAGGAATATGAGTCCACGTCCACATTTGATGGTGGGTGAGAACAGAGGGAAACTGCGTCCGTCCACATTTGATGGTGGGTGAGAACAGGAGAAACTGAGTCCATGTCCTCAATTGTTGGTGGTTGAGAACAGAGGATACTGAGTCCCCATCCACATTTGATGGTGGGCAGAACGTGGAAACTGGGTCCATGAACACATTTCATGGTTGGTGAGAATGGGAAACTGAGTCCACGTCCACATATGTTGGTGGGTGAGAAGAGGGGAAAATGAGTTCGTCCACATTTGATGGTGGGTGAGCAGGAAACTGAATCACGTCCACATTTGATGATGGGTGAGAACAGGAGGAAACTGAGTCCACGTCCACATTTGAGGGTGGGTGAGAACAGAGGAAATTGAGTCAGATCCACATTTGATGGTGTGAGAACAGGGAAACTGAGTCCACGTCCACATTTGATGATGGGTGAGAACAGGAAACTGGGTCCACGTTCACATTTGATGGTGGGCAGGGCGTTGAAACTAGTTCCGTCCACATTTGATGATGGGTGAGTAAGGAAAGTGAGTCACGTCCCCATTAGATTGTGGATGAGAGCAGGAAAACTCAATCACGTCCACATTTGATGGTGGGTGAGAGCAGGAAACTGAGTCCACGTCCACATTTGATGTTGGGAGATCAGGAAACTGAGTCCATGTCCAAATGTGACGGTGGGTGTGAGCAGGAAACTGGGTCCGTCCACATTTGATGGTCGGTGAGAACCGGGCAAACTCAGTCACGTTCACGTTTGATGTTGTGTGAGAACAGGAAACTGGGTCCACGTCCACATTTGATGGTGGGTGAGAGCAGGAAACTGAGTCCACATCCATGTTTGATGTTGTGTGAGAACTGGAGGAAAATGAGTCACGTCCACATTTCATGTTTGGTGAGAACTGAGGAAACTGAGTGCACATCCACATTTGTTGGTGAATGAGAACAGGGAAACTGAGTCCACGTCCACATTTGATGTTGGGGAAGAGCAGGAAACTGGGTCCACGTCCACATTTGATGGTGCGTGAGAGCAGGAAACTGAGTCCACTTCCACATTTGATGGTGTGTGAGAACAGGTAAACTGAGTCCACGTCACATTTGATGGTGGGTGAGAGCAGGAAACTGAGTCCACTTCCACATTTGCTGTGGGTGAGAATGGGCAAACTGAGTCCACGTCCATATTTGAGGTTGGGTGAGAACAGAAGGAAACAGAGTCCACGTCCACAATTGATGATAGGGTAGAACAGAGGAAACTGGGTCCACATCCAGATTGGATGGTGGGCGAGATCACGTCCACATTTGATGGTTTGTGAGAGCAGGAAAACTCAATCCGTCCACATTTGATGTGGGTGAGAATGGGAAACTGAGTCCGTCCACATTTCATGTTTGGTGAGAACTGAGGAAACTGAGTCACGTCCACATTTGATGGTGGGCGAGAACAGGGAAACTCAGTCACGTCCACATTTGATAGTGGGCAATAACGGAAAACTGGGTCCACATCCACAAATGATGGTGGGTGAGAGCAGGAAACTGAGTCCACATCGACATTTCGTGGTGGGCGGTACAGGGGAAATTGAGTCACGTCCACATTTGATGTTGGGTGAGAACAGAGGAATCTGAGTCCACATCCACATGTGATGTTGGGTGAGAAAGGGAAACTGAGTCCATGTACCCGTTTGATGTTGGACAACAACGAGGAAACTGGGTCCATGTCCGCATTTGATGGTGGGTGAGAAGGGAAACTGGGTCGACTTCAACATTTGATGGTGGGTGAAAGCAGGAAACTGAGTACCGTCCGCATTTGATCGTGGGTGAGAGCAGGAAACTGAGTCACGTCCACATTTGATGGTGGGTGAGAAGAGGAAACTGAGTCACGTCCACATTTGATGGTGGTGAGAACAGAGAAACTGAGTCCACATCCACATTTGATGGTGAGCGAGAACAGCGGGAAAGTGAGTCCACGTCCACATTTGATGGTGGGCAAGAATGGGGAGACTGGGTCCACGTTCACATATGATATTGGGTGAGAATGTGGAAACTGAGTCCACATCCACATTTGATGGTGGGCGAGAATGGGGGAAACTGAGTCCACGTCCACATTTGATGGTGTGTGAGAACAGGGCAAACTCAGTCCACGTCCACATTTGATGTTGAGTGAGAACGGGGAAACTGAGTCCACATCCATATTTGACGTTGTGTGAGAAGTGGAGGAATATGAGTCCACGTCGACATTCCATTTTGGGTGAGAAAGGGGAAACTGCGTCGACGTCCACATTTGATGGTGTGTGAGAACAGGAGGAAACTGAGTCCATGTCCTCAATTGTTGGTGGTTGAGAACAGAGGGATACTGAGTCCCCATCCACATTTGATGGTGGGCAGGAACGTGGAAACTGGGTCCATGAACACATTTCATGGTTGGTGAGAATGGGGAAACTGAGTCCACGTCCACATATGTTGGTGGGTGAGAAGAGGGGAAAATGAGTTACGTCCACATTTGATGGTGGGTGAGAACGGGGAAACTGAATCCACGTCCACATTTGATGATGGGTGAGAACAGGAGGAAACTGAGTCCACGTCCACATTTGAGGGTGGGTGAGAACAGAGGGAAATTGAGTCCAGATCCACATTTGATGGTGTGAGAACGGGGAAACTGAGTCCACGTCCACATTTGATGGTGGGTGAGAACAGGAAACTGGGTCCACGTTCACATTTGATGGTGGGCAAGAACGTGGAAACTGGGTCCATGAACACATTTCATGGTTGGTGAGAATGGGAAACTGAGTCCACGTCCACATATGTTGGTGGGTGAGAAGAGGGGAAAATGAGTTACGTCCACATTTGATGGTGGGTGAGAACGGGGAAACTGAATCCACGTCCACATTTGATGATGGGTGAGAACAGGAGGAAACTGAGTCCACGTCCACATTTGAGGGTGGGTGAGAACAGAGGGAAATTGAGTCCAGATCCACATTTGATGGTGTGCGAGAACACGGGGAACCTGGGACCACGTCCTCATTTGATGAGGGGCAAGAACGGGGAAATTGGGTTCACGTTCACATTTGATGGTGGGCAAGGACGTTGAAACTAGTTCCACGTCCACATTTGATGATGGGTGAGTAAGGGAAAGTGAGTCCACGTCCCCATTAGATTGTGGATGAGAACGGGAAACCTGAGTCCACGTCCACATTTGATGGTGGGTGAGAACGGGGAAACTGAGTCCACGTCCACATTTGATGTTGGGAGAGATCAGGGGAAACTGAGTCCATGTCCAAATGTGACGGTGGGTGTGAACGGGGAAACTGAGTCCACGTCCACATTTGATGGTCGGTGAGAACCGGGCAAACTCAGTCCACGTTCACGTTTGATGTTGTGTGAGAACAGGGGAAACTGAATCCACGTCCACATTTGATGGTGGGTGAGAACAGGAAACTGAGTCCACATCCATGTTTGATGTTGTGTGAGAACTGGAGGAAAATGAGTCCACGTCCACATTTCATGTTTGGTGAGAACTGAGGGAAACTGAGTGCACATCCACATTTGTTGGTGAATGAGAACAGGGGGAAACTGAGTCCACGTCCACATTTGATGTTGGGGAAGAACGGGGAAACTGGGTCCACGTCCACATTTGATGGTGCGTGAGAACGGGGAATCTGAGTCCAATTTCACATTTGATGGTGTGTGAGAACAGGTAAACTGAGTCCACGTCACATTTGATGGTGGGTGAGAACGGAAACTGAGTCCACTTCACATTTGCTGTGGGTGAGAATGGGCAAACTGAGTCCACGTCCATATTTGAGGTTGGGTGAGAACAGAAGGAAACAGAGTCCACGTCCACAATTGATGATAGGGTAGAACAGAGGGAAACTGAGTCCACATCCAGATTGGATGGTGGACGAGATCACGTCCACATTTGATGGTTTGTGAGAACGGGAAAACTCAATCCACGTCCACATTTGATGGTGGGTGAGTACGCGGAAACTGAGTCCACGTCCACATTTGATGGTGGGCGAGAACAGGGGGAAACTCAGTCCACGTCCACATTTGATAGTGGGCAATAACGGGAAAACTGGGTCCACATCCACAAATGATGGTGGGTGAGAACAGGGAAACTGAGTCCACGTCCACATTTGATGGTGGGTGAGAACGGGGAAACTGAGTCCACGTCCACATTTGATGTTGGGTGAGAACAGAGGGAATCTGAGTCCACATCCACATGTGATGTTGGGTGAGAAAAGGGGGAAACTGAGTCCATGTACCCGTTTGATGTTGGACAACAACGAGGAAACTGGGTCCATGTCCGCATTTGATGGTGGGTGAGAAAGGGGAAACTGGGTCGACTTCAACATTTGATGGTGGGTGAAAACGGGGAAACTGAGTACACGTCCGCATTTGATCGTGGGTGAGAACGGGGAAACTGAGTCCACATCCACATTTGATGGTGAGCGAGAACAGCGGGAAAGTGAGTCCACGTCCACATTTGATGGTGGGCAAGAATGGGGAGACTGGGTCCACGTTCACATATGATATTGGGTGAGAATGTGGAAACTGAGTCCACATCCACATTTGATGGTGGGCGAGAATGGGGGAAACTGAGTCCACGTCCACATTTGATGGTGGGTGAGAACAGGGAAACTGAGTCCAGGTCCACATTTGATGGTGGGCGAGAAAAGTGGGAAACTGTGTCCACGTCCCCAGTTGACGGTGGCAGAGAATGAGGAAACTGAGTCCACGTCCACATTTGATGGTGTGTGAGAACAGGGCAAACTCAGTCCACGTCCACATTTGATGTTGAGTGAGAACGGGGAAACTGAGTCCACATCCATATTTGATGTTGTGTGAGAAGTGGAGGAATATGAGTCCACGTCGACATTCCATTTTGGGTGAGAAAGGGGAAACTGCGTCGACGTCCACATTTGATGGTGTGTGAGAACAGGAGGAAACTGAGTCCATGTCCTCAATTGTTGGTGGTTGAGAACAGAGGGATACTGAGTCCCCATCCACATTTGATGGTGGGCAAGAACGTGGAAACTGGGTCCATGAACACATTTCATGGTTGGTGAGAATGGGGAAACTGAGTCCACGTCCACATATGTTGGTGGGTGAGAAAGGGAAACTGAGTCCGTCCACATTTGATGGTGGGTGAGAAGAGGAAACTGAATCACGTCCACATTTGATGGTGAGAACAGGAGGAAACTGAGTCCACGTCCACATTTGAGGGTGGGTGAGAACAGAGGGAAATTGAGTCCAGATCCACATTTGATGGTGTGCGAGAACACGGGGAACCTGGGACCACGTCCTCATTTGATGAGGGGCAAGAACGGGGAAATTGGGTTCACGTTCACATTTGATGGTGGGCAAGAACGTGGAAACTGGGTCCACGTCCACATTTGATGATGGGTGAGTAAGGAAAGTGAGTCCACGTCCCCATTAGATTGTGGATGAGAACGGGGAAACCTGAGTCACGTCCACATTTGATGGTGGGTGAGAACAGGAAACTGAGTCCACGTCCACATTTGATGTTGGGAGAGATCAGGAAACTGAGTCCATGTCCAAATGTGACGGTGGGTGTGAGCAGGAAACTGAGTCCACGTCCATTTGATGGTGGGTGAGAACAGGGGAAACTCAGTCACGTTCACGTTTGATGTTGTGTGAGAACAGGGAAACTGAATCACGTCCACATTTGATGGTGGGTGAGAAGGAAACTGAGTCCACATCCATGTTTGATGTTGTGTGAGAACTGGAGGAAAATGAGTCCACGTCCACATTTCATGTTTGGTGAGAACTGAGGAAACTGAGTGCACATCCACATTTGTTGGTGAATGAGAACAGGGAAACTGAGTCACGTCCACATTTGATGTTGGGGAAGAGCAGGAAACTGGGTCACGTCCACATTTGATGGTGCGTGAGAACGGGAATCTGAGTCCAATTTCACATTTGATGGTGTGTGAGAACAGGTAAACTGAGTCCACGTCCACATTTGATGGTGGGTGAGAACAGGAAACTGAGTCCACTTCCACATTTGCTGTGGGTGAGAATGGGCAAACTGAGTCCACGTCCATATTTGAGGTTGGGTGAGAACAGAAGGAAACAGAGTCCACGTCCACAATTGATGATAGGGTAGAACAGAGGAAACTGAGTCCACATCCAGATTGGATGGTGGGCGAGATCACGTCCACATTTGATGGTTTGTGAGAACGGGAAAACTCAATCACGTCCACATTTGATGGTGGGTGAGAATGGGAAACTGAGTCACGTCCACATTTGATGGTGGGCGAGAACAGGGGAAACTCAGTCACGTCCACATTTGATGGTGGGCAATAACGGAAACTGGGTCCACATCCACAAATGATGGTGGGTGAGAGCAGGAAACTGAGTCCACATCACATTTGATGGTGGGCGAGAACAGGGAAACTGGGTCACGTCCACATTTGATGTTGGGTGAGAACAGGAAACTGAGTCCACATCCACATGTGATGTTGGGTGAGAAAGGGAAACTGAGTCCATGTACCCGTTTGATGTTGGACAACAACGAGGAAACTGGGTCCATGTCCGCATTTGATGGTGGGTGAGAAGGGAAACTGGGTCGACTTCAACATTTGATGGTGGGTGAAAGCAGGAAACTGAGTACACGTCCGCATTTGATCGTGGGTGAGAACGGAAACTGAGTCACGTCACATTTGATGGTGGGCGAGAACAGGAAACTCAGTCCGTCCACATTTGATGGTTGGTGAGAATGGAAACTGGGTCCATGTCCACATTTGATGGTGTGAGAACAGGGCAAACTCAGTCCGTCCACATTTGATGGTTTGTGAGGCA
>DAKLCV010000543.1:0-11677 GCA_030247045.1 Colobus guereza
GCATAATGTCCTCCAGGTTGATTCATGTGGTTGCAAATGGAATATTCCCTTCTTTTTTGGGGCTGAATGGTATTTTCTTTTATGTATAGACCACCATTTCAATAGAGAATTGGTTAAGTGATTATATATTGATACAATGGACTTTTATACAGTCATGAAAGTCATGTTTTAGAACAGTCAATGCTCATATCTATTCTTAAGTAAAATAGTAGGCTACAAAATACATAGCTCCAGGAGCTGAGCAAGAGAGTGGCCTGCCTGCTGGGCCTGTCTGCTCCCCTGAGTTAGGCACTCCAGGAAGGGGTTGAGAGCATCTGAGTCTTGGGGCCCAGCCCTGAGGCCCTCAAACTATCCCTGCCTACTAAGGGGCCCTCAGGGACAAATGGAGAACCAAGGAGTTGCACAGCCACAGAGTCTAGTGTGCTCAGCCCTTCAGTATGTGATAGAAATAGGCCCAGAGAGGCAGGTGACCTGCCCAGGGCCTTCCAGCCCTCACACAGCTGGAACCAGGATTCACAGTCCCCAGCCTGGAGCACTGGACATCACATTTCAGGGGAATTGGGGTGCTGGGCTCACACAGGAGAGGTCTTGCTAGCTGCCAGCCTGGGGCTCACCTGTCTGCTGTCCACCCCTTCAACATCCGTAGTGGGACTCACAGGTACAAGGCTGGGACCTTCTGCTGCAGACACAAAGCACACCACCACCTGAGGTCCAGGGTCATGATTTGAAACCCACCAAGTGCCCATCAGCCCTTTCCCAGGTTGCAGGGAAAACAGGACCCCAGCCCTCACATGCTACCTGGCCACCTGCTGTTCACGAGACCTTGTCGCCCCATCTTTAGGAAGGCTTTGTGTGTGTGTGAAGATTTTACATGCACTTGTCTTCAGGCATCTTCACAGCCCTGCAAAGTGGGTTTGATTGTGGTCCCCATCTTAAAAGTGAAACAGGTTTCCAGAGTCTGAGTAGTTTGCCAAGGTGGGGAAGGGGTGATCCAGGACTCAAACCCAGGTCCTCCAACTGTCACATTCTCTGACTTTCTGGGGGTCAGCACCCCCAGTCCTTCTCTCCTGGTCTGTCAGAGACTCAGCAGAGACCCCAGGCGGAAGCTCAGTGAGCTTTGGTGTGATAGAGACCTGGGGTCTTGTCACTGTCCTGACACCTTATCCTCTAGGTGGCTTTGAAACCATCTGTGTCACTTTGGGCTTCCCCAGAGGTGCCAAACCTGGCCCCAAAATTCAGCCACCCCACCCAGCCTCTGGGGGCTGAGGCAAAGCTCCTCTTTTCTCCACGAAGCTAGAATGAGGAGCTTCTGGGGGCCCAAGGTAAGAAATAGTCTATTTGTAAAGGGCCTGGTGTCTGGGTAAGCTCTGTGTATTTTCTTACCTTTGCTTTTTGGGGAACCTCATTCAGAGGAGACTTGGCAGCCTCTCTGAAGACGCAAAAGTGATGAATGGCAAAGCTGCAAGAGGCTGGAAGCCCCACCTAGCATGACTTCCTTATTAGGCACATGGGGAAACTGAGCCCCAATGGGTGGAACGGGCCTCCATGGGCACAGCTGGGACAAGAACCCCGAACTCTCCAGGGCACTCAGGCTGTGCAAATGGGGCTGGTCCCGAAAGATGATCCAGGCTGACGCGGGGACAGCCAGACTGGGAGGCGGGGCTCACTGGCCAGCCACCCCAGGGGCAGCGTGGGCACTCGGGCAGGAGACCCGCACAGGAAGTTTCGAAACCTTCACCAGGATTTCAGAACCGTTCTAGACCCCATGCAGATTGTCTCTCTGTTAAAGAAGGCGCTTTGAAAAGCTGCAGAAGAGGCTCCACCTTTAATCCTCAACGGGCATCTTTCCTCTAGTCCATCAGCCCACAAAGACAGGAAATTTGATGGAAAAAAAAAAAGTCATGCCACAGTCGGGTCTCAGTAACCAGGAGCCACCAGAGGCGCCGCATCCAAGCCCGCCCGGGTTTCCACCCCAGGCCAGCACTTTCCAATCCCAGAGGCCCATCTTCCAGCCCTGAAGCAGTAAACTCCTGACCTCTAGTGGCGAGCGCGAGGAACCGCACCCTGGCCCGCCTGCCCCCAGAGCCCCAGCCCTGCCTGTTCCTTCTCAAACCGCGTGAACCTCCGATGCATGAACTCTGGCTGTGGTCGATGCAGACTCTCCTGCACTGCTTAACACCGTATTGCTATCATGTGACGGCTGCAGACACCGTCCTCAAACTGCAGCCCCACAACGCAATTTTTATATTTTTCGTCTGACCTACCCGAAGGTGTCCTTTTTAAGTCTTGTTAATATTCATAATGACATATAATCCAAAGTAAATGGAAACGTCATACTGCGATTGCATTGCCTTGGCGAGACTCTCGTCTTAACAGATTTCGAGGGGGTGGGGCGGTGGCTCACGCCTGTAATCCCAGCACTTTGGGAAGTCAAGGTGGGAGGATAGCTGGAGACCAGGAGTTCGAGCCCAGCCTGGCCAACATGAGAAACCCCCATCTGTATAAAAAAAACAAAAAACACAAAACAAGTTGGCCGGGCGTGGTGGCATGCACCCGTAGTCCCGGCTACAGAAGAACTGAAGATGGCTCCCCATCTCATGCACGGTAAAAGCCACAGTCTTTATAAAGTTCTACATGTAGCTGGTACAGTGTTTCACGCCTGTAATCCCAGCACTCAGCACTCTGGGAGGCTGTGGTGGGTTTCACTTGAGCCTGGGAGGTAGAGGCTGCAGTGAACCCAGATCATGGCATTCCAGCCTGCGCGACAGAGTGAGACCCTGTCTTAACAAAAGAGATTTGGAGGGGCTGGAAGGGAAGATGGAAAGACAGAGGAAAAGGCAACTGGAACTTAGGATACGGTCTTGTTACTCTTCACCAGGAACCCATTTGAGGTAGGCCCCCAAGTTACAGATGGGAAACTGAGGCCCAGAGAGGTTAAAACACTTGTGCAGGCCGGGCGCCGTGGCTCAAGCCTGTAATCCCAGCACTTTGGGAGGCCGAGACGGGCGGATCACAAGGTCAGGAGATCGAGACCATCCTGGCTAACACGGTGAAACCTCGTCTCTACTAAAAAATACAAAAACTAGCCGGGCGAGGTGGCGGGCGCCTGTAGTCCCAGCTACTCGGGAGGCTGAGGCAGGAGAATGGCGTGAACCCGGGAGGCGGAGCTTGCAGTGAGCTGAGATCCGGCCACTGCACTCCAGCCCGGGCGACAGAGTGAGACTCCGTCTCAAAAAAAAAAAAAAAACACTTGTGCAGAATCACACAGCTATTCGGTGACAGAAGCACGATTCAAACTGAGGCCTTCCAAGACTTTTTGCACCAGGACCAGTCAGCCATGCTGTTACCGACTCATTCAGCAAACAGCTGTGGAGTATTGACTCTAATGTCAGCCCCTGCCTGGGCCCCCAAGAGAGAGTCATCAGTGAGATCATCCATGAATAGCAGACACAATGATGGTATGTTAGAAGGTGACCAGCAGGAAAAAATATGAGCATGAAGGAACCAGGTGGGCAGGTGAGGTTGTGCTTAATAGGGAGGTCAGGCAGGCCTCGAGGTAAGTGTTGAGCTAAGACTTGGAGGAGGGGCGGAAGGGAGCAATGGGGACATCTGGGGAAAAGGTTCTGAAGGCAGAGCCATGCTTGGCATGACTGAGGAACAGCAAAGTGGCCAAAGTGGCCAGAGCAGGATGGGGCAAGGGAAGAACAGTGGATGAAGGCAGAGGATCTGACCCAAGTCATGTAGAAAGTTTTTTGTTTTCTTTTTGAGACAGGTTCTCATTGTATCTCCGGGGCTGGAGTGCAGTGGCGTGATCATGGCTCACTGCAGCCTCGACCTCCTGCCTTAGCCTCCTGAGTAGCTGAGACTAGTCATGTACCATCATGGCTGGCTAATCTTTTAATTTTTTTATTTTGCAGAGATAGGGTTTTGCTATATTGCCCAGGCTGGTCTTGAATTCCTAGGCTCATGCAGTCCCATCCCAGCCTCCCCAAGTGCTGAGTGCTGGGATTACAGGCGTGGACCACTGCACCAGCTACATGTAGAACTTTATAAAGACTGTGGCTTTCACTGTGCATGAGATTGGAAGCCATCTTCAGTTGTAAAAGATGCCCAGTAGAGGACAAACCCGTAATCTGGGGCAGGTCAGCAGGCCCAGGTTGAAGGTCCCCTCTGGTGGGGGCTTGCCAGAGGGTCCAGCCTTCAAGTCCCAAATGGCGTCCAGCATGCAGGGTGGCGGCATGACTCTGCTGAAGGTTCTGGCTGCCAACTCCCTTAGGAAGCCCCTGTGTGCTGGCCCAACTCTCCAGGCCTCCAGCCCATTCTCTGAACCACCTGACACCCTTTCCCGTGCATTCCTTTTCTGCTTATGTTAACCAGAGTGGGATCCTGTTGTTCGTGACAAAGAGCCCCGCTTGGTGCCCTGATGCAATCTGTCTTCCAGGTTTCAACTCAGGTGCCACTGCCCTGTAAGGCCTGCCCCGTCACCCCAGGCGCTCCCACATCTCCCTGCTTTCTGTTCTTCAGGGCGTTCATCACCAAAACCATCTCGTGTAGTTATTTCTTCCTTTCTCTCACCATTAACCTTCATGAGAGTAGGGGCCACACCACCATTACCCCAGTAACCCCAGGGCCTAAACCAAGGCTGAGGGAACAGGAGGCCGCTAATGAGTATTTCTTGAATAAATGGGTGAAAGCTGCTGATGTGGACATTTTATGAAAGGAGTCAAAGCCATGTGTCTAGAGAGTCAGTTCTGATGATGTCGGGTCCAAGCCCAGATGTGTGTGCAAGAGCCTGTAGTCCCAGCTACTCGGGAGGCTGAGGCAGGAGAATGGCGTGAACCCGGGAGGCGGAGCTTGCAGTGAGCTGAGATCCGCCACTGCACTCCAGCAGGCGACAGAGTGAGACTCGCCTCAAAAAAAAAAAAAAAACACTTGTGTAGAATCACACAGCTATTCGATGACAGAAGCATGATTCAAACTGAGGCCTCCCAAGACTTTTTGCACCAGGACCAGTCAGCCATGCTGTTACCAACTCATTCAACAAACAGCTGTGGAGTATTGACTCTAATGTCAGCCCCTGCCTGGGCCCCCGAGAGAGAGAGTCATCAGTGAGATCATCCATGAATAGCAGACACACTAATGGTATGTTAGAAGATGACCAGCAGGAAAAAATATGAGCATGAAGGAACCAGGTGGGCAGGTGAGGTTGTGCTTAATAGGGAGGTCAGGCAGGCCTCGAGGTAAGTGTTAAACTAAGACTTGGAGGAGGGCGGAAGGGAGCAATGGGGACACCTGGGGAAAAGGTTCTGAAGGCAGAGCCATGCTTGGCATGACTGAGGAAGAGCAAAGTGGCCAAAGTGGCCAGAGCAGGATGGGGCAAGGGAAGAACAGTGGATGAAGGCAGAGGATCGGACCCAAGTCATGTAGAAAGTTTTTTTTTTTTTTTTTGAGACAGGTTCTCATTGTATCTCCCGGGCTGGAGTGCAGTGGCGTGATCATGGCTCACTGCAGCCTCGACCTCCTGCCTTAGCCTCCTGAGTAGCTGAGACTAGTCATGTACCATCATGCCTGGCTAATCTTTTAATTTTTTATTTTGCAGAGATGGGGTTTTGCTATATTGCCCAGGCTGGTCTTGAATTCCTAGGCTCATGCAGTCCCATCACAGCCTCCCCAAGTGCTGAGTGCTGGGATTACAGGCGTGGACCACTGCACCAGCTACATGTAGAACTTTATAAAGACTGTGGCTTTCACCATGCATGAGATTGGAAGCCATCTTCAGTTCTAAAAGATGCCCAGTAGAGGACAAACCCGTAATCTAGGGCAGGTCAGCAAGCCCAGGTTGAAGGTCCCTCTGTTGGGGGCTTGCCAGAGGGTCCAGCCTTCAAGTCCCAAATGGCGTCCAGTATGCAGGGTGGCGGCATGACTCTGCTGAAGGTTCTGGCTGCCAACTCCCTTAGGAAGCCCCTGTGTGCTGGCCCAACTCTCCAGGCCTCCAGCCCATTCTCTGAACCACCTGACACCCTTTCCCGTGCATTCCTTTTCTGCTTATGTTAACCAGAGTGGGATCCTGTTGTTTGTGACAAAGAGCCCCGCTTGGTGCTCTGATGCAATCTGTCTTCCAGGTTTCAACTCAGGTGCCACTGCCCTGTAAGGCCTGCCCCACCAACCCCAGGCACTCCCACATCTCCCTGCTTTCTGTTCTTTAGGGCGTTCATCACCAAAACCATCTCGTGTAGTTATTTCTTCCTTTCTCTCACCATTAACCTTCATGAGAGTAGGGGCCACGCCCACCATTACCCCCAGTAACCCCAGGGCCTAAACCAAGGCTGAGGGAACAGGAGGCCACTAATGAGTATTTGTTGAATAAATGGGTGAAAGCTGCTGATGTGGACATTTTATGAAAGGAGTCAAAGCCATGTGTCTAGAGAGTCAGTTCTGATGATGTCGGGTCCAAGCCCAGATGTGTGTGCAAGAGCCTCGGTTCAGCTCCAGAAGACTCCTGGGATACAGGTGAGAAAGGACCCCAGGGACCACTGGCTTATCCTGAACAGAAAAAGGGAGAGGGGCCGTGCGCGGTGGCTGATGCCTATAATCCCAGCACTTTAAGAGGCCTAGACAGAAGAATAATTTGAGCCCAGGAGTTCAAGTAGAGCCTGGGCAACATATCGAGGTTGCATTTCTACAAAAAATTAAAAAAATAAAAATTAGCAGGACATGGTGGCATATGCCTGTGGTCCCAGGTACCCTGAAGGCTGAGGCAGGAGGATCACTTGAGCCTGGGAATTCAAGGCTGCAGCGAGCTATGACGACACCACTGCACTCCAGCCTGGGAGACAGAATGAGATGCCGCCTCAAAAAAAAGAAAAAAAAAACAATCTTATTGAGGAATAATTGATATGCACAGAACTGCACATGGTTAATGTGTACAATTTGGTAAGTCTGGACATTTGCAAACACCCATGATACTGTCACTACATGGAGGGAACAGACATACCCTACACCTCCCCAAGTTTCCTTGTGTCCCTTTTTTGGGATTTTATGTGTGTGGTAACAATACAACATGAGATCTACCCACTTAACAGATTTTGAAATGTACAGTATTGTTATTCATAGGCCCGTTGTACAGCAGATCTCTAGAACGTATTCCTCTAGCATAACTGAAACTTTACACCCATGGAACAACTCCCCGTTTTGCCCACCCTCCAGCCCCTGGTAGCCACTACTGTATGCACTGCTCCTGTGAGTTTCACATTTGTAGATACCTCATAAAAACGCAACCATGGCTGGGCATGGTGGCTCACATCTATAATCCCAGCACTTTGGGAGGCCAAGGCGGGCGGATCACAAGGTCAGGTGATCAAGACCATCCTGGCTAACATGGTGAAACCCCTTCTCTACTAAAAATACAAAAAATTAGCCAGGTGTGGTGGCGGGCGCCTGTAGTCTGTAAGCGTCATCTGTAATGGACGCTTGGGCTGTCATAACACGCTTTCTAGGCTGATCCATCAGTACATGGGTGATCCAAAATGGTAGCCTCCAGGCACCATGGCGGACACCTTTGATCCCAGCACTTTGGGAGACTGAGGCAGGTGGATCAGTTGAGCCCAGGAGTTCAAGACCAGCCTGGGCAACATGGCAAAAACCCATCTCTATGAAAAATACAAAAAACTAGCCAGGTATGGTGGCATCCACCTGTGGTACCAGCTACTCAGGAGGCTGAGGTAGGAGGACCACTTGAGTCTGGGGGACAGAGACTGCAGTGAGCCAAGATAGCACCACTGTACTCCAGCCTGGGCAACGGAGTGAGATCCTGTCTCAAAAAAAAAAAAAAAAAATCGGTTGCCTCAGCCCTGGATGTGAGTGGCTTTTCAGTTTGGCTCTCCAGGGCTGCTCAGGAACATTTCCTGTATCTCTTAGTTTAGCTTCTCAGGAGAGAAATGACAGCATCTCCTTAAGTCAAAGGTCAGTGATGTGGTGACATCACATGGTAAAACCATGGCTATGGGCAAGGCACACAAAGTCAAACGTGTCTTTCCCAGGAAGTGCCTGGCCCAGTGGGAAAGGAGGAGGGAGAGGTGGCAGCCAACAGAAAGAAGGGGCAGGAGCCAAAGCAGGGCCATGGGACCCGAAGCAGAAATGATTCAGAAAGCAAAGACGAATAAACAGCCAATAGCAAGACACTTAAAAAAAAACAGAGAAATGACCTACATGACCAAGAAAGGGTGAATAAATTCCACTACGGCCATCTGAAGGCTATAAAGTTATGCAGCCATAGCCATGTTTAATGGCGAATAATGGTGTGGTATCTTGCAAATGTGTAGGGAACAGAGAAGGATGAAAATTGAGTTTAGACTGCATGCTTTTTCTTTTTTTTTTCTTTGAGACAAGATCTTGCTCTGTTGCCCAGGTTGGAGTGCAGTGGTGCAATCATAGTTCACTTTGAGCTTGAATTCCTTGGGTTCAGGTGACCCTCCTGCCTCAGCGCCCCACCCAGAGTAGCTGGGACCACAAGTGTGCACCACCATGCCTGGCTGAATTTTATTTTACTTTTTGTAAAGATGGGATCTCACTATGTTGCCCAAGCTGATCTCAAATTCCTGGATTCAAGCCACCTCCCTCCACCATGAGCCACCGCCCCACTGTGATCAGTGATGTGGAGCTTCTTCTCATGTGTGCCTGTCTTCTCTGGGGAAATGTCTAAGCCTTTTGCCCATTTTTGAATTGACTTCCTTGTTTTTGTAATTGTTGAGTTGTAGGAGGTTTTTATGTTCTGGATATTAATCCCTTATCAGACATACAACTTGCAAATATTTTCTCCCATTCTGTGAGTTGTCTTTTCACACTTTTTTTGGTCTTTTCTTTTGAGATAGGGTCTCACTCTCACCCATGTTGGAGTGCGGTGGTGCGGTGGTTTGGATAGGGTCTCACTCTCACCCATGTTGGAGTCACGGCTCACTGCAGCCTCGACCTCTTGAGATCAAGTGGTCCTCCCACCTCAGCCTCCCAAGTAGCTGGGACTACAGGCACATGCCACCATGCCCAGCTAATTTTTAATTTTCTGTAGAGATGGAGTTCTCCCTGTGTTGCCCAGGCTGGTCTCAAACTCCTGGGCACAAGTGATCTTCCACCTTGGCATCCCAAAATGCTGGGATTTATAGGCATGAGCCACCACACCTGGCCTCTTTTCACTCTCTTCATAGTGTTCTTTGATGAAAGTTCTTAAACTGATGAAAATCAATTTATCTCTTTATCTTCTTTTTTTGAGAAGGAGTCTCGCTCTGTCGCCCAGGCTGGAGTGCAGGGGCGCGATCTCAGCTCACTGCAAGCTCTGCCTCCCAGGTTCATGCCATTCTCCTGCCTCAGCCTCCCGAGTAGCTGGTACTACAGGCGCCACCACCACCCCTGGCTAACTTTTTGTATTTTAGTAGAGACGGGTTTCACCGTGTTAGCCAGGATGGTCTCAATCTCCTGACCTCATGATCCACCTGCCTCAGTCTCCCAAAGTGCTGGGATTACACGCGTGAGCCACTGCACCCAGCCTATTTATCTATTTTCTTTTGTTGCCTGTGCTTTGGATGTTATATCCAAGAAACACTGCTGAATCCCATGTTTTCAAGGTTTTCCCCTGTTTTCTTCTAAGAGTTTCATAATTTTACTCAAGTTTATGTTTTTGATCCATTTTGAGTTAAATTTGTATATGGTATATGGTAAGAATCCTACTTCATTCTTTTACATCTACTCAGTTTTCTCAGCACTCTTTATTGAAAAGATTTTTTTCCCCATTAAATGGTCTTGGCATATCTCTTTCCTTTCTTTCTTTCTTTTCTCTGTCTCTGTCTCTGTTTCTCCTGACTCAGCCTGTTTATTGAAAAGATTGTTTTTTCCCCATTACATGGTCTTGGCACCTCTCATTTTCCTTTCTTTTCTCTGTCTCTGTTTCCTTCCTTCCTTCTTTCCTTCCTTCCTTCTCTCTCTCTTTCTTTCTTGTCTCACTTTGTCCCCGGGCTGGATCACAGTGGAGTGATCTCGGCTCACTGCAACCTCAGCCTTCTGGGTTCAAGTGATTCTCATGGCTCAGCTTCTCGAGTAGCTAGGATTACAGGCATGCACCACCATGCCTGGATAATTTTTGTATTTTTGGTAAAGACAAGGTTTTGCCATGTTGGCCAGGCTGGTCAAACTCCTGACCACAAGTGATCCTCCTGCCTCAGCCTCCCGAGTAGCTGGAATTACAACAGGTGCATGCCACCACGCCCAGCTATTTTGTATTTTCAGTAGAGACAGGGTTTCACCATGTTGGCCAGGCTGGTCTCAAACTCCTGGGCATAAGTGATCTTCCCACCTTGGCATCCCAAAATGCTGGGATTTATAGGCATGAGCCACTGCACCCGGCCTGGTTTTTCTGAGACGGAGTCTCACTCTGTTGCCCAGGCTGGAGTGCAGGGCGCGATCTCAGCTCACTGCAAGCTCTGCCTCCCGGGTTCATGCCATTCTCCTGCCTCAGCCTCCCAAAGTGCTGGGATTACAGGCATGAGCCACTGCACCCGGCCTGGTTTTTCTGAGACGGAGTCTCACTCTGTTGCCCAGGCTGGTCTCAACTCCTGACCTCAAGAGATCCATCCACATCAGCCTCTCAAAGTGCTGGGATTACAGGCATGAGCCACCACACCTGGCCTCTTTTCACTCTCTTCATAGTGTTCTTTGATGAAAGTTCTTAAACTGATGAAAATCAATTTATCTCTTTATCTTTTTTTTTTTGAGGAGTCTCGCTCTGTCGCCCAGGCTGGAGTGCAGGGGCGTGACCTCAGCTCACTGCAAGCTCTGCCTCCCAGGTTCATGCCATTCTCCTGCCTCAGCCTCCCAAAGTGTTGGGATTACTGGCGTGAGCCACTGCACCCGGCCTGGTTTTTCTGAGACGGAGTCTCACTCTGTTGCCCAGGCTGGTCTCAAACTCCTGGGCATAAGTGATCTTCCCACCTTGGCATCCCAAAATGCTGGGATTTATAGGCATGAGCCACTGCACCCGGCCTGGTTTTTCTGAGACGGAGTCTCGCTTTGTTGCCCAGGCTGGAGTGCAGGGGCGTGACCTCAGCTCACTGCAAGCTCTGCCTCCTGAGTTCACACCATTCTCCTGCCTCAGCCTCCCAAAGTGCTGGGATTACAGGCATGAGCCACTGCACCCGGCCTGGTTTTTCTGAGACGGAGTCTCACTCTGTTGCCCAGGCTGGAGTGCAGTGGCACGATGTCGGCTCACTGCAAGCTCTGCCTCCCGGGTTCATGCCATTCTCCTGCCTCAGCCTCCCAAAGTGCTGGGATTACAGGCATGAGCCACTGCACCCGGCCTGGTTTTTCTGAGACGGAGTCTCGCTTTGTTGCCCAGGCTGGTCTCAAACTCCTGGGCACAAGTGATCTTCCACCTTGGCATCCCAAAATGCTGGGATTTATAGGCATGAGCCACTGCACCCGGCCTGGTTTTTCTGAGACGGAGTCTCGCTTTGTTGCCCAGGCTGGAGTGCAGGGCGCGATCTCAGCTCACTGCAAGCTCTGCCTCCCAGGTTCATGCCATTCTCCTGCCTCAGCCTCCCAAAGTGCTGGGATTACAGGCATGAGCCACTGCACCCGGCCTGGTTTTTCTGAGACGGAGTCTCGCTTTGTTGCCCAGGCTGGTCTCAACTCC
>DAKLCV010000544.1:0-11676 GCA_030247045.1 Colobus guereza
TCAGAAAGCTTCTTTCCAGTTTTTATCTGAAGATATCTCCTCTTTCACCATAGTCCCGAAAGTGATCGCAAATATCACTTCGCTGATCCATCCTTGAGGGAGTTTCCAAGCTGCGTAATGCAAAGAAAGCTTAATCTATGTGCAATGAATAAACATAGCAAAAATCAGATTCAGAGAAAGCTTCTTTCCAGGTTTTATCTGAAGACATTTCCTTTTCAGCATAGTCCAGAATGTGCTCCGGAAGGTCCCTTCACGGATCCGTCCATGACACTTTCAAGCTGTGTAATATAAATAAAGCTTTACCTACACGAAATGATTACACATAGCTCAGAGTAGTTTCCTAGAAAGGTTCTTTAGACTTTTGTCTGAGGCTATTTCCGTTTTCACCAACGGCATCGACATGCTTCCGAATATCACTTGGTACCTGTTTATCCAAAAGGGCTTCCCGACGTTGCATGAGAAGAGAGGAATAACACTGTGAATGAAATGTACACATCACACAGTATTTCCTTGGAAAGCTTCTTTCCAGTTTTGGTCTGAACATATATCATTTTTCACCGTTAGCCTCAAAGAGCTCCCGAATATCCCATCACACGCTAAACATACACAGGGCTAGAATACTGCTCAATGAACCGAGAGGCTTATCAGAGTGAGAGGAATTAAGATGACACAGGGCATTTTCACAGAAAGCTTCCTTCTGGATTTTACCTGAGGAAAATTCTTTCTCCATATTATAAGGGTCGATCCTGAATGTCCTTCCTCAGACTCCACAAAAGAAGTGATTTCACATTGCTCGATCCAAAGAATGGTTTAACTCTAGGAGACGAATAAACACATCACAAACCAGTTGATCAGAACATTTCTCTTCAGGTTTCATCGGAAGACATTTCCTCACTCACCACAAGCCTCCGGGGGTCACTAAACATTCCTTCACAGGTTCTTCAAAGACAGAGTTTCAAAACTGGGCAACAAAGAGTAAGCATTAACTCTGTGAAGTAAAAGCAAATATCAGAGAGCAGATTCTTGGAATGCTTCTTCCTGGATTTTATTTTGGTATATTTCACTATTCACCATAGTCCTCAATGCGTTCGAAATATCACTTTTTCGGTTTCACAGGAAAATTGTTCACACACATGTTTGTGGAAAAGAGGTATTACTCCTGAGTGGAATGCATACATCACAAAGTAGCTTCTCAGAAAGCTTCTATCCAGTATTTATCTGAAGATATCTCCTCTTTCACCATAGGCTTGAATGTGCTCCCGAATGTCCCTTAGCGGATCTGTGCATGACGAAGCTTCCAAACTGCGTAAAATAATTAAAGTTTTAATTATACGACTTGAATAAATATATCTAACACAGAGCAGTTTCACAGAAATCTTCTTTCCAGTTTTTGTCTGAGGATATTTCCTTTTCACCATAGCCTTCCCTATACTGCCAAAGGTCTGTTTTGTAGCTTTTTCTCCAAACGGGATTCCGGAATCCTCTAGGAGAAGAAAGGTATATATCCTTGAGTGGAATGCGACGTCACAAAGCAGCTCCTCAGAAAGCTTCTCTCCAGTCTCTATCTGAAGATGTTTCCTTTCTCACCATAAGCCTCCAAGTCCTCCAGAATATCCCTTCGCAGACTAAACAAAAACAGTGTTATGATACAGCTCAATGAAAAGAGAAGCTTAACTTTGTGAGCGTAATTCATGTGACACAGAGCAGTTTCACAGAAAGGTTCCTCGCGGTTTCTCTCTGAGGTTATTTCTTTTTCAGGATATTCTATAGAGCGTTTCCATATGTCCTTTCGCAGATTCCACAGAAAAAGTGATTTCAAACTGCTCAATCCAAAGAATGATTTAATGCTTAGAGATGAAATCTAACATCACAATAGAGTTGTGCAGAAACATTCTCTCCGATTTTGAATGGAAGATATTTCCTTGCCTCACACAGGCCTCTGGTCTCCACTTAGTATACCTTTGCAGAACTCTCAAAGGCAGACTTTCAAACTGGGAAATGTAGAGTAAGCTTTAACCCTGTGAAAAGAATGGGCCTGTCAGAGAGCAGTTTCACAGGCCTTCGGTAGCCACTTACTATCCCTTGGCAGAACCCTCAAAGACCGACTTTCAAACAGGGAAATGTAGAGTATGCTTTCACCCTGTGAAAATAATGGACATTTGAGGGCATTTTTTTTCGAGTGCTTCTTTCTGCTTTTTATTAGACACCATTTCACTTTTTGCCATCGTCTTCAAAGTGCTCAGAATATCACTTTTTTTTTTTGTTTTACAAGAAGAGTGTTCAAACTGTGCATTATGTGAGGAAAGCTTCAACTCCCTGACTAGAATGCACACATCACCAAGCAGTTTCTCAGAAAGCTTCTCTCCAGTTTTCATCTGACTATATTTACTCTTTCACCATAGTCCCGAAAGTGATCGCAAATATCACTTCGCTGATCCATCCTTGAGGGAGTTTCCAAGCTGAATAATATAAGAAAAGCTTCATCTAGGTGAGATGAATAAACATAGCAAAAAGCAGATTCACAGAAAGCGTCTTTCCAGTTTTTATCTGAAGATATTTCCTTTTTTACCATATTCCAGAATGTGCTCCCGAAGGTCTCTTCATGGATCCATCCATGACAGTTTCCAAGCTGCGTAATGTAAAGAAAGCTTTATCTATGTGAGATGATTACACATATCACTGAGTAGTTTCCTACAAAGCTTCTTTCCTGTTTCTGTCTAAGGCTAGTTCCCTTTTCAGCATTGGCATCAACATACTCCCGAATATCACTTGGAACCTGTTTTCCAAGAGGGTTTCCCCGACGCTGTATGAGAAGAGAGTTATAACACTGTGAGTGGAATGCACACGTCACAAACCAGTTCCTCGGAAAGCTTCTCTCCAGTTTCGGTCTGAACATATTTCCTTTTTCACCATTAGCCTCAAAGTGCTCCTGAATATCCCATAACACACTAAACATACACAGGGCTAGAAAACTGCTCAATGAAAAGAGAGGCCTAACGGAGCGAGAGTAATTAAGATGACACAGAGCAGTTTCACAGTAAACTTCCTACTGCATTTCTTCTGAGGATATTTCTTTCTCCATATTCTAAGGATCCTTCCCAAATATCCTTCCTCAGATTCCACAAAAAAAATGATTTCAAGCTGCTCAATCCTAAGAAGTGTCTAACTCTAGGAGACAAATACACACATCACAAAGCAGTTGCTCACAACGTTTCTCTGCAGGTTTCATCGGAAGATGTTTCCTCGCTCACCACAGGCCTTCGGACGTCACTAAATATCCCTTCACAGATTCTTCAAAGACTGAGTTTCGAAACTGTGCAACATAGAGGAAGCATTAACTCTGGAAGTGAATGCTTATATCTGAGAGCAGATTCTTGGAATGTTACTTCCTCGATTTTATTTCATTGCATTTCACTACTCGCTGTAGTCCTGAATGCATTCCAAATTATCACTTTTTCGGTTCACAGGAACAGTGTTCGAACACAGCCTTGTGAGAAAAGTGGTATAACTCCCTTAGTGGAATGCATACATAACAAAGTAGTTTCTCAGAAAGCTTCTATCCAGTTTTTATCTGAAGATATCTCCTCTTTCACTGTAGGCCTGAATGTGCCCCCGAATGTCCCTTCACAGATCCGTTCATGACAAAGTTTCTAAACTCTCTTGTATAAGAAAAGTTTTATCTCTGCGAGATGAATAAGTATATCTAACACAAAGCAGTTTCACAGAAATCTTTCCAGTTTTTGTCTGAGAATATTTCCTTTTTCACCTTATCCATCCCTATAGTGCCCAATGTCTCTTGGTAGCTTTTTCTCCAAAAGGAATTCCGAAATCCTCTATTATATGAAAGCTATATTTCTGTGAGTGAAATGCACATGTCACAAGGCAGCTGCACAGAAAGCTTCTCTCCAGTTTCCACCTAAAGATGTTTCCTTTCTCACCGTAACCCTCATAGTGCCCCAGAATATCTCTTCACAGATGAAAAAAAAACCGAGTTATGATACTGATCAATGAAAAGGGAAGCTTAACTGTGTGAGTGGAATTCACGTGACACAGAGTAGTTTCACAGAAAGCTTCCTCTGGTTTCCATTTGAGGTTATTTCTTTTTCAGGATATTCTAAAGAGTGTTTCCAAATGTCCTTTCTCAGATTCCACGGAAACAGTGATTTCAAGCTGCTCAATCCAAAGAATGATTTAGCTCTATGTGATGATTACAAACATCACAAAAGAGTTGCACAGAAAGCTTCTCTCCGATTTTTGATGGAAGACATTTCCTTGCCTCACAAAGACCTCCGTTGGCCACTTGCTATCCCTTCGCAGAACCCTCAAAGACCAACTTTCAAACTAGGAATTGTAGAATAAGCTTTAACTCTTTGAAAAGAATGGACATGTCAGAGAGCAGTTTCTTCGAGTGCTTCTTTCTGTTTTTATTCGACGACATTTCACTTTTGCCATAGTCTTCAATGTGCTTTGAATAAAAGTCTTTTGGTTTTACAGGAACAGTGTTTATACTGTGCCTTCTGAGAAGAAATTTGTAACTCCCAGAGTGGAATGCACACATCACCAAGCAGTTTCTCAGGAAGCTTCTCTACAGTTTTATCTGACTGTATTTCCTCTTTCATCATAGGCCCGAATGTGATCCCAAATATCACTTTGCTGTTCCATCCATGAGGAGATTCCAAGCTGCATAATGTAACGAAACCTTCATCCATGTGAGATGAATAAACATAGTATAAAGCAGACTCACAGAAAGCTTCTTTCGAGGTTTTATCTGAAGACATTTCCATTTTCACCATAGTCCAGAATGTGCTCCCGAAGCTCCCTTCATGGATCCGTATGTGACAGTTTCAAGCTGCATAATGGAAAGAAAGCTTCATCTATGTGAGATGATTACACATATCACAGAGTAGTTTCCTAGAAAGCTTATTTCCAGGTTTTGTCTGAGGCTCCTTCCTTTTCACCATCAGCATCAACATGCTCCCGAATATCACTTGGTTCCTGTTTCTCCAAAAGGGTTTCCAAGACGCTGTATGGGAACAGAGGTATAACACTGAGAGTGGAATGCACAGGTCACAAAGAAGTTCCACGTAAAACTTCTTTCCGGGTTCAGTCTGAATATATTTCCTTTTTCACCATAAGCCTCGAAGTGCTCCCGAATATCCCATCACACGCTAAACATACACAGGGCCAGAAACCTACTCAATGAAAAGAGAGGCTTATCTGTGTGAGAGGAAGTAACACAACACACAGCAGTTTCACAGAAAGCTTCCTTCTGGATTTTACCTGAGGATATTTATTTCTCCATATTCTAAAGATCATTCCAAAATGTCCTTCCTCAGATTCCACAAAAACAGTGATTTCAAGCTACTTAATCCTAAGAATTGTTTAACTCTATGAGAGAAATGCAAACATCACGAAGCAATTACTCAGAACGTTTCTGTGCAGGTTTCATCGAAAGACGTTTCCTGACTCACCAAAAACATCCGGGCTTCACTAAATATCCCTTGACAGATTCTTCCTAGACAGAGTTTCGAAACTGGGCAACATAAAGTTAGCATTAATTCTGTGAAGTGAATGCACATATCAGAGAGCAGATTCTTGGAACGCTTCTTCTACCATTTTATTTCAGTATATTTCACTATTCGCCATAGTCTTCAATGTGCTCCAAATATCACTCTTTTGGTTTTAAAGGAAGCGTGTTCAAACTGTGCCTTATGAACAGAACGTTGCAACCCCCTGATTGGAATGCACACATCGCCAAGCAGTTTCTCAGAAAGCTTCTCTCCAGTTTTCATCTGACTATATTTCCTGTTTCACCGTAGGCCAGAACGTGATCCCAAATATCCCTTCGTGAATACATCCATGAGGGAGTTTCAAGCTGCGTAATGCAAAGAAAGCTTAATCTATGTGCAATGAATAAACATAGCAAAAATCAGATTCAGAGAAAGCTTCTTTCCAGGTTTTATCTGAAGACATTTCCTTTTTCAGCATAGTCCAGAATGTGCTCCGGAAGGTCCCTTCACGGATCCGTCCATGACACTTTCAAGCTGTGTAATATAAATAAAGCTTTACCTACACGAAATGATTACACATAGCTCAGAGTAGTTTCCTAGAAAGGTTCTTTAGACTTTTGTCTGAGGCTATTTCCGTTTTCACCAACGGCATCGACATGCTTCCGAATATCACTTGGTACCTGTTTATCCAAAAGGGCTTCCCGACGTTGCATGAGAAGAGAGGAATAACACTGTGAATGAAATGTACACATCACACAGTATTTCCTTGGAAAGCTTCTTTCCAGTTTTGGTCTGAACATATATCATTTTTCACCGTTAGCCTCAAAGAGCTCCCGAATATCCCATCACACGCTAAACATACACAGGGCCAGAAACCTACTCAATGAAAAGAGAGGCTTATCTGTGTGAGAGGAAGTAACACAACACACAGCAGTTTCACAGAAAGCTTCCTTCTGGATTTTACCTGAGGATATTTATTTCTCCATATTCTAAAGATCATTCCAAAATGTCCTTCCTCAGATTCCACAAAACAGTGATTTCAAGCTACTTAATCCTAAGAATTGTTTAACTCTATGAGAGAAATGCAAACATCACGAAGCAATTACTCAGAACGTTTCTGTGCAGGTTTCATCGAAAGACGTTTCCTGACTCACCAAAAACATCCGGGCTTCACTAAATATCCCTTGACAGATTCTTCCTAGACAGAGTTTCGAAACTGGGCAACATAAAGTTAGCATTAATTCTGTGAAGTGAATGCACATATCAGAGAGCAGATTCTTGGAACGCTTCTTCTACCATTTTATTTCAGTATATTTCACTATTCGCCATAGTCTTCAATGTGCTCCAAATATCACTCTTTTGGTTTTAAAGGAAGCGTGTTCAAACTGTGCCTTATGAACAGAACGTTGCAACCCCCTGATTGGAATGCACACATCGCCAAGCAGTTTCTCAGAAAGCTTCTCTCCAGTTTTCATCTGACTATATTTCCTGTTTCACCGTAGGCCAGAACGTGATCCCAAATATCCCTTCGTGAATACATCCATGAGGGAGTTTCCAAGCTGCGTAATGCAAAGAAAGCTTAATCTATGTGCAATGAATAAACATAGCAAAAATCAGATTCAGAGAAAGCTTCTTTCCAGGTTTTATCTGAAGACATTTCCTTTTTCAGCATAGTCCAGAATGTGCTCCGGAAGGTCCCTTCACGGATCCGTCCATGACACTTTCCAAGCTGTGTAATATAAATAAAGCTTTACCTACACGAAATGATTACACATAGCTCAGAGTAGTTTCCTAGAAAGGTTCTTTAGACTTTTTGTCTGAGGCTATTTCCGTTTTCACCAACGGCATCGACATGCTTCCGAATATCACTTGGTACCTGTTTATCCAAAAGGGCTTCCCCGACGTTGCATGAGAAGAGAGGAATAACACTGTGAATGAAATGTACACATCACACAGTATTTCCTTGGAAAGCTTCTTTCCAGTTTTGGTCTGAACATATATCATTTTTCACCGTTAGCCTCAAAGAGCTCCCGAATATCCCATCACACGCTAAACATACACAGGGCTAGAATACTGCTCAATGAACCGAGAGGCTTATCAGAGTGAGAGGAATTAAGATGACACAGGGCATTTTCACAGAAAGCTTCCTTCTGGATTTTACCTGAGGAAAATTCTTTCTCCATATTATAAGGGTCGATCCTGAATGTCCTTCCTCAGACTCCACAAAAGAAGTGATTTCACATTGCTCGATCCAAAGAATGGTTTAACTCTAGGAGACGAATAAACACATCACAAACCAGTTGATCAGAACATTTCTCTTCAGGTTTCATCGGAAGACATTTCCTCACTCACCACAAGCCTCCGGGGGTCACTAAACATTCCTTCACAGGTTCTTCAAAGACAGAGTTTCAAAACTGGGCAACAAAGAGTAAGCATTAACTCTGTGAAGTAAAAGCAAATATCAGAGAGCAGATTCTTGGAATGCTTCTTCCTGGATTTTATTTTGGTATATTTCACTATTCACCATAGTCCTCAATGCGTTCCGAAATATCACTTTTTCGGTTTCACAGGAAAATTGTTCACACACATGTTTGTGGAAAAAGAGGTATTACTCCCTGAGTGGAATGCATACATCACAAAGTAGCTTCTCAGAAAGCTTCTATCCAGTATTTATCTGAAGATATCTCCTCTTTCACCATAGGCTTGAATGTGCTCCCGAATGTCCCTTAGCGGATCTGTGCATGACGAAGCTTCCAAACTGCGTAAAATAATTAAAGTTTTAATTATACGACTTGAATAAATATATCTAACACAGAGCAGTTTCACAGAAATCTTCTTTCCAGTTTTTGTCTGAGGATATTTCCTTTTTCACCATAGCCTTCCCTATACTGCCAAAGGTCTGTTTTGTAGCTTTTTCTCCAAACGGGATTCCGGAATCCTCTAGGAGAAGAAAGGTATATGTCCTTGAGTGGAATGCGCACGTCACAAAGCAGCTCCTCAGAAAGCTTCTCTCCAGTCTCTATCTGAAGATGTTTCCTTTCTCACCATAAGCCTCCAAGTCCTCCAGAATATCCCTTCGCAGACTAAACAAAAACAGTGTTATGATACAGCTCAATGAAAAGAGAAGCTTAACTTTGTGAGCGTAATTCATGTGACACAGAGCAGTTTCACAGAAAGGTTCCTCGCGGTTTCTCTCTGAGGTTATTTCTTTTTCAGGATATTCTATAGAGCGTTTCCATATGTCCTTTCGCAGATTCCACAGAAAAAGTGATTTCAAACTGCTCAATCCAAAGAATGATTTAATGCTTAGAGATGAAATCTAACATCACAATAGAGTTGTGCAGAAACATTCTCTCCGATTTTGAATGGAAGATATTTCCTTGCCTCACACAGGCCTCTGGTCTCCACTTAGTATACCTTTGCAGAACTCTCAAAGGCAGACTTTCAAACTGGGAAATGTAGAGTAAGCTTTAACCCTGTGAAAAGAATGGGCCTGTCAGAGAGCAGTTTCACAGGCCTTCGGTAGCCACTTACTATCCTTGGCAGAACCCTCAAAGACCGACTTTCAAACAGGGAAATGTAGAGTATGCTTTCACCCTGTGAAAATAATGGACATTTGAGGGCATTTTTTCGAGTGCTTCTTTCTGCTTTTATTAGACACCATTTCACTTTTGCCATCGTCTTCAAAGTGCTCAGAATATCACTTTTTTTTGTTTTACAAGAAGAGTGTTCAAACTGTGCATTATGTGAGGAAAGCTTCAACTCCTGACTAGAATGCACACATCACCAAGCAGTTTCTCAGAAAGCTTCTCCAGTTTTCATCTGACTATATTTACTCTTTCACCATAGTCCCGAAAGTGATCGCAAATATCACTTCGCTGATCCATCCTTGAGGGAGTTTCCAAGCTGAATAATATAAGAAAAGCTTCATCTAGGTGAGATGAATAAACATAGCAAAAAGCAGATTCACAGAAAGCGTCTTTCCAGTTTTTATCTGAAGATATTTCCTTTTTACCATATTCCAGAATGTGCTCCGGAAGGTCCCTTCACGGATCCGTCCATGACACTTTCAAGCTGTGTAATATAAATAAAGCTTTACCTACACGAAATGATTACACATATCACTGAGTAGTTTCCTACAAAGCTTCTTTCCTGTTTCTGTCTAAGGCTAGTTCCCTTTTCAGCATTGGCATCAACATACTCCCGAATATCACTTGGAACCTGTTTTCCAAGAGGGTTTCCCCGACGCTGTATGAGAAGAGAGTTATAACACTGTGAGTGGAATGCACACGTCACAAACCAGTTCCTCGGAAAGCTTCTCTCCAGTTTCGGTCTGAACATATTTCCTTTTTCACCATTAGCCTCAAAGTGCTCCTGAATATCCCATAACACACTAAACATACACAGGGCTAGAAAACTGCTCAATGAAAAGAGAGGCCTAACGGAGCGAGAGTAATTAAGATGACACAGAGCAGTTTCACAGTAAACTTCCTACTGCATTTCTTCTGAGGATATTTCTTTCTCCATATTCTAAGGATCCTTCCCAAATATCCTTCCTCAGATTCCACAAAAAAAATGATTTCAAGCTGCTCAATCCTAAGAAGTGTCTAACTCTAGGAGACAAATACACACATCACAAAGCAGTTGCTCACAACGTTTCTCTGCAGGTTTCATCGGAAGATGTTTCCTCGCTCACCACAGGCCTTCGGACGTCACTAAATATCCCTTCACAGATTCTTCAAAGACTGAGTTTCGAAACTGTGCAACATAGAGGAAGCATTAACTCTGGAAGTGAATGCTTATATCTGAGAGCAGATTCTTGGAATGTTACTTCCTCGATTTTATTTCATTGCATTTCACTACTCGCTGTAGTCCTGAATGCATTCCAAATTATCACTTTTTCGGTTCACAGGAACAGTGTTCGAACACAGCCTTGTGAGAAAAGTGGTATAACTCCCTTAGTGGAATGCATACATAACAAAGTAGTTTCTCAGAAAGCTTCTATCCAGTTTTTATCTGAAGATATCTCCTCTTTCACTGTAGGCCTGAATGTGCCCCGAATGTCCCTTCACAGATCCGTTCATGACAAAGTTTCTAAACTCTCTTGTATAAGAAAAGTTTTATCTCTGCGAGATGAATAAGTATATCTAACACAAAGCAGTTTCACAGAAATCTTTCCAGTTTTGTCTGAGGATATTTCCTTTTTCACCATAAGCCTCCAAGTCCTCCAGAATATCCCTTCGCAGAACCCTCAAAGACCGACTTTCAAACAGGGAAATGTAGAGTAAGCTTTAACCCTGTGAAAAGAATGGGCCTGTCAGAGAGCAGTTTCACAGTAAACTTCCTACTGCATTTCTTCTGAGGATATTTCCTTTTTCACCTTATCCATCCCTATAGTGCCCAATGTCTCTTGGTAGCTTTTTCTCCAAAAGGGTTTCCAAGACGCTGTATGGGAACAGAGGTATAACACTGAGAGTGGAATGCACACGTCACAAACCAGTTCCTCGGAAAGCTTCTCTCCGATTTTTGATGGAAGACATTTCCTTGCCTCACACAGGCCTCTGGTCTCCACTTAGTATACCTTTGCAGAACTCTCAAAGGCAGACTTTCAAACTGGGAAATGTAGAGTAAGCTTTAACCCTGTGAAAAGAATGGGCCTGTCAGAGAGCAGTTTCACAGGCCTTCGGACGTCACTAAATATCCCTTGACAGATTCTTCCTAGACAGAGTTTCGAAACTGGGCAACAAAGAGTAAGCATTAACTCTGGAAGTGAATGCTTATATCTGAGAGCAGATTCTTGGAACGCTTCTTCTACCATTTTATTTCAGTATATTTCACTATTCACCATAGTCCCGAAAGTGATCGCAAATATCACTTCGCTGATCCATCCTTGAGGGAGTTTCCAAGCTGAATAATATAAGAAAAGCTTCATCTATGTGAGATGATTACACATATCACTGAGTAGTTTCCTACAAAGCTTCTTTCCAGTTTTGTCTGAGGATATTTCCTTTTTCACCATAGCCTTCCCTATACTGCCAAAGGTCTGTTTTGTAGCTTTTTCTCCAAAAGGAATTCCGAAATCCTCTATTATATGAAAGCTATATTTCTGTGAGTGAAATGCACATGTCACAAGGCAGCTGCACAGAAAGCTTCTCTCCAGTCTCTA
>DAKLCV010000545.1:0-11676 GCA_030247045.1 Colobus guereza
GAATGAGCTTTTGCTGAGAAACTCTGCATGACCCTGGAGTCTGAGTCAGGTAGAGTCTGAGTCAGGTGGAGTCCCAGTTAGAAGTCCTCTGAGGAAGCTGCACTAGAACCACTGCCCTCAGACATCAACTTCCATTTCTTCTCCACTGCTGCAGTCTGAAGAGTTACTGCTTTCTCCCTCTTCTCCATCTTCCTTCCTGTTCTCTTCTGGTTCCAAGGAGACATGACAGTTTACCCAAGTAGTCTGTGATGAATCTGTTCCTGCAGCCTGGAACCCCTGCCCCTCCCAAACCCTTCTTGCAGACCCTTGCTGATGAGGACTGAGGATCTGTTTGTCTCAACCTGGGGTCCGGGCCTCCTGTCAAGGCCATATTCTTACCCTTAGCATAGGTCGATTCTTTGTATGCAGCATAATTTTCAGGTGACAAAGTCTTAAGCCAGAGATCCAATGTCACCTTGTATTGCTTCTGCAGCTCCTCAGCCTGGCTCTTGTAATGATCCTTCTGGCTCTGCGGGATGCGCTGCCAGCGTCTGCCAATCTCTACCATGCGCTCCCTCAGGGACAAATGTTGCAGCTCCTTACTTGACCAGGAATCTTGGTGAAATTTGTGGTATCCATTCATGGGGGGTTTCTGAGGTTCTCCAGGAAATTTTACCTTCTTGAAAAATTGATCCGTTTTTGGAAGAGACCTCACTTCTTCCATAGTTTTCTGAACCTTCTTTTGCACTTTGGTTTGAATCCTCTTGGAGACATCAGATTTCTTGGCCTTCTGGACTAAATCAGGGTGTTCTTCCCAAAGTGAGTAAGTTTTTCCTCAAATTCTTGCTTTTCCTTCTGGAAATCCTGAATATATTTCTGTTTCATCTGCTCTGGGAGTTCCTTGTATTTCTTTGACAGGATTTTGGTCAGTTCCTGGCTTCTCATCCCAGGGTACATTTGGGAGTACTGGGGCCAATTCTCCTTGAAGAAGCGGATATAAGCAGTAAGGGGCCTCTTTGGAAAGTCTGGATGGTTCCTGCCTTTTTGACTTTTGTTTGTATTTTTAACACATTTCTTAGCTTCCAGGACTAATTCTTTCAAAGTGCCAAATTTTCTCAGGCTGCAAGAAATCTCTAACCATTTGAGTCTGCACATTTCACCAGAAAAGTTTTTAAAAGCTACTTTTCTAGTCCATGTGTGACTGAATTGAGCTGAACGTGCCATTGTCATCAGATGGGAGATTATTCTCCATGCATTCCAGTAACCTCAAGATGTCTTCGTTCGACCAATGGCCTTGGTTTCTAGGCAAAGCCATTTTGATGTCTTTGGCTTACTTATAAGATCCCGGTTATGTAGACACCAGAGCAAGAATACAGAGTTCTTTTCTTTTAAGAGTCAATGGATTATTTATTTCTGGAAGTCCTGCAGTATGTGTGATTTTGTATTTCTGAGGAGAAAGAAAGGAAAGTTACTCTGCTTCATTGGGATTAATGAAAGAACTTACACCCTATTTGCCATATGTCCCTTGTGTAATTAATTTACTCTTAACAATATAAATAAAACATTGCCCATTTCTGAATTAAAATCCATATTTGCCTTTCACATGCTACATGCATAATATTCAATATCTCCACACCCCACCCCAGCCTGCTTTCTGCCAGATCTCAGGTGAACCAGTCTTAAATTGAGTTGAATAAGACAAACACCAGACCACTCACTTAAGAAGCTTAATGTAACAGAAATGCCCTGAAGACAGAGTCAAAAGTTAAAGTGGAAGGAGAAATGCCTGAAAGGGAAAGACTGTTCATTCTACAGTGCCCTGAGTATGGCCATTTTCTAAGCACAGCCCCAAATATCCATAGCTAAAGGTACAGACGAGAAGTTGAAGATACAATAGGACAAGCCCAAGAGCTCCTCCAGATATGCGTCCAACTGTTACCATTTTATGAGGGAATGTGAACATGTGATAAGACTGAATTATAGATTCATCAAGATCCATGCATGGGAATACAGGCTTTCTTGTGAACCATACTCTTCTCCTTTTAAATATCAAGGATTTAATGACAATTATAAAACATTTCAATTTTATTTTGTTAACTGTTCATCATCTTTAAGCCTCAGTGAAAATTTGGCTTCCTTCAGAAAGTACCTCCAAAATACCTGGCATTTTCCATTATAAAACTTGAAAACATGGCAGAGTTGATGACTATTGCTTTTTTTTTTTTTTTTTAACCAATTTTGTTTTGCCTAAAGTAATTCCCCTGAGACATGATTTCCCAACAAATTCTCCAAATTCTCATATCTCTTTCACTAGTCCTTTTAGGATAATCTTCTATTCTGAGACTAAGCCTCAATTAGGTAAAATTGTGTACAAATACATACAACATGAAATTAAACCAGATCTTAAATCAAGGGTGAATAAGGAGTGGAACATGGGCTTTCAGGGAAAATATGCATTAGAAGGGAAAGAGAACAGAATTAAGATGCCAGTGGAGGTTGAAATTCTGAGAATGAGTTTCTGTATATGTGAGAATATTTTTGAGAACTATTTTAAATTCTCAGTAGTGTATAGAAGGATGCAGACTTTGAAAATTGTTCCATAATAAATGAAAATATAAATAAAAAATTAAAATTTACCAAAAAAAGCATTAAAATAAACTGTGAAAAACTTAACAGGGTAAACTTGAAAGTTATTGAATTTTAATCTCAAAAATCAGAAAAAAAGTCATTTCATCAGTGTCCTAAAAAAAAAAAACAAACTTAATAATATAACAGGAGAGTAATTAAGAGAAAAGTAACATTTACAAAGGAAAGTAAAAACAACTTGAAAAATATTTGATTTCATACTTTGTGTTTATGATTAAAACATACTCTGAATTGGTTCAGGGATTAAAAGATGTCAAATTTCCAAACATATTGTAAGTGATGATTATAAAAAATCAATACATAAATAAATATAAGATGTATTCTAACTCAGAAAAAGGGAATTCACATAGAATTGTCATTAGAAAAGAGATGTGAAATATTCAGAGTCTGAATTTAGGAAAAGAAGTGCTGTCTTCCCAATTGTAAAGTTAGGATGATGTGTATAAAGCAGTGAAAATAAAAATACAGTTGTGTTTTTGTTGTTATGTGGCTCTTTTATGAGCCAGGCATTTTTTCAAAGTGCAAGTTAAAGAGTGGCCCCTCAAAATATATGTCTAAGTCCTAACCCCTGAAACCTGTGAATTTGACCTTTGGAAAATAGGATCTTTGCAGATGTAATTACCTCGATAATCTCCCAATGAGATTAGTCTGGATTTAGGATTTAGGGCGGGGCCTAAGTCCAATGACTGGTATCACTATAGAAGAAATAAAAGGAATGTCTTAGACACCTAGACAGCCATGTGGAGACAGAGGCAGAGAGAGAGCTCAGGAGAACTAGGCTGCCACAAGCCAATGAAAGCTAAAGGTTCCCATCAGCCACCAGAAGCTAGCAGACAGGGAGGGGCTGGATTTCCCCTCAGAATCTCCAGTGGGAACCAACTCTGTCAACATGTTGATTTTAAATTTTAGGCTTTCAGAATGTGAAAGAGCAAATTATTGTTTTATCTGTGATAGTTCATTACAGCTGTAGGGAAAAGAAAGGGAGATCAGACTATTACTGTGTCTATGTAGAAAAGAAAGACATAATAAATTCCATTTTGATTTTGATCTGTACCTTATACAATTGCTTTGCGGAGATGTTGTTAATTTGTAACTTTGCCTCAGCCACTTTGCTGCAGCCTCTTTGCTCCAACCGTGTGCTCACAGAAACATGTGTTGCATAGAATCAAGGTTGAAGGGATCTAGGGCTATGCAGGACTTGCCTTGTTAACAAAATGTTTAGGAGCAGTATGCTTGATAAAAGTCATTGCCATTCTCCAGTCCTAACCAGGGCACAATGCACTGCGAAAAGCCGCAGGGACCTCTGCCTTGGAAAGCTGGGTATTGTCCAAGGTTTCTCCCTATGTGATAGTCTGAAATATGGCCTCGTGGGATCAGAAAGACCTGACCGTGCCCCAGCCCAACACCCATAAAGGGTCTGTGTTGAAGTGAATTAGTGAAAGAGGAAAGCCTCTTGCAGTTGAGATGGAGGAAGGCCACTGTCTCCTGCCTGCCCCTGGGAACGGAGCGCCTTGGTATAAAACCCGATTGTACATTTGCTCAGTTCTGAGATAGGAGAATAACTGCCCTATGGCGGGAGGCGAGACATGTTGGCAGCAATGTTGCTTTGTTATTCTTTACTCACTGAGATGTTTGGGTGGAGAGAAACATAGATCTGGCCCACGTGCACATCCAGGCATGGTACCTCCCCTTGAACTTAATTGTGATACAGATTCCTTGGCTCACATGTTTTCTTCCTGACCTTCTCCCTATTATCACCCTGTTCTCCTACCGCATTCCTCTTGCTGAGATAATGAAAATAATAATCAATAAAACCTGAGGGAACTCAGAGACGGGTGCCGGTGCAGGTCCCTGGTATGCTGAGTGCCGGTCTCCTGGGCCCACTGTTGTTTCTCTATACTTTGTCTGTGTGTCTTATTTGTTTTCTCAGTCTCTCATCGCACCTGACAAGATAGACTCACAGGTGTGGCGGGGCAGGCCACCCCTACAACAGGAGGTCTGGGAAACTAATATGCAAATGTTTTACACTTATTATTAATATCTTATTTTTCTCCTTAAAGCTCTATGAGGTCATTTTATGCTTGCTGTTCCATTACTTCCATGATAAAACTGTGACCAGGCGTGGAGGCTCATGCCTGTAATCCCAGCACTTAAAGAGCCTAAGCTGGGAGGATCACTTGAATTCAGGAGTTCAAGATAAGCCTGGGCAACAAGTGAGAAACTCCCATCTCTTAAAAAAAGAAAGAAAGAAAGAAACTGGTAAAACTAAGAATTTATATAGGGCCAGGCACAATGTCTCACGCCTGTAATTTCAACACTTTGGGTAGCTGAAGCAGGAAAATTACTTGAGCTCAGGGGTTTAAGACCAGCCTGGGCAACAGAGGGAGACCCCATCTCTAGAAAAACAAAAATTTAACCAGGCCCACACTTGTAGTGCCTGTAGTCCCAGCTATGCTGGAGGCTGAGGTGAGAGGATGGCTTGAGCACAGGAGGTCAAGACTTCAGTGAGCCTTGATTGCATCAGTGCACTTCACTAGGCAACAGTGAGACCCTGTCTCAAAAAAATTAACCGTGTCAATTGTATGTGATTGCCCCCTTTTCTGTGTTAGAATACATCTTTTATTTGTTTACTTTTTACTTTTTGTCATCATCACTTGAGAAATGCTTAGAAGTTTAAGACATTCTTTTATCCTTGAACCATTTGAGGGTAAGTTTTGATCTTAAACATAATGTGGACTCCTGTGACTTTGTGAAGCTGTATGAATTCTTAATTTTTTTTAATTTTTGTGATGTAAAATTAAAAATGAAAAATAAAATTTATAACCTTCACAAAGTCATACATGTAATATTTTATTCCATAAAATAGAATATAAATATGTCATACTATATATATTCATTATATATATCGAAAAATAACAAGAGGCTTTGAAAAGAACATTCAAACAAGAAAATACATTTTATAAATTAAAAATACTATTACAGCCGGGGGCGGTGGCTCAAGCCTGTAATCCCAGCACTTTGGGAGGCTGAGACAGGCGGATCACGAGGTCAGGAGATCGAGACCATCCTGGCTAACATGGTGAAACCCCGTCTCTACTAAAAAAATACAAAAAATCAGCTGGGTGTGGTGGCGGGCGCCTGTAGTCCCAGTCACTTAGGAGGCTGAGGCAGGAGAATGTTGTAAACCCAGCAGGCAGAGGTTGCAGTGAGCTGAGATCTGGCCACAGCACTCCAGCCCAGTCCAAAGAGCAAGACTCTGTCTAGAAAAAAAAAGAAAAATACTATTACATAAATAAAAACTTCAATGGAATATTAGGAAAATAAAAAAGTGCCTTTGAGCACGTTGAAAACTTTGCAGACGACCAAGGCTGCGTGCACCCTGAAGTTACAGACAACACAGAACTTTTCATATTTTACAATAAAGGTTTCCAATTAAATTCTAGATACCATGCTATAGATAAAACTGTGTAATATCTAGGACTGTCCCTCCAGAAGTTCACAATTTGTAAAGTAGACTTCTGCCATTTAAAAACTTTATATCTACAGTTACCAACTAGTAATTAACTGAACATATCAAATAACAAGATACTATTTGAAAGAGCCTAAATTAATAAAGTGTTTAAATACATTTTGAGCTTTAAAATACAATAAATAAATATGATTTATTTTGGAACTTTTTTTAAAAGTATAAACAAAGTGGATATGGACAAAACATGTACAGAAAAATATCAGAAGGACTAAATCGTGGAGATGTTAATGGTAAATCTTGCTGATATTGTTTTTATTTATTTATTTATTTATTTATTTATTTATTTATTTATTTATTTATTTATTTATTTATTTATTTATTTATTTATTTGAGATGGAGTCACCGTCTATTGTCCCGGCTGGAGTGCAATGGCATGATCTTGGCTCAAGGCAACCTCTGTCTCCCAGTTTCAAGTGATTCTCCTGTCTCAGAGTCCCGAGTTGTTGAGATTACAGGCATGTGCCACCACACCTGGCTGATTTTGTATTTTTAGTAGAGACACGGTTTCACCATGTTGGCCAGGCTGGTCTCGAACTCTTGACATCTAGTGATCCACCTGCCTCGGCCTCTGAAAGCGCTGGGATTACCCGTGTGAGCCACTATGCCTGGCTTTTGTCATTGTTAAACAACACCCATGTGGCAAAATCATGTTTGACTTTCTGGGGCCCCAAATCTACTTTCATTTCTGCTCCCACATCTGATAGTATTTTTATATGATATTTGAATATACATCATTCCATTCTTTGATAACTTCTGCCCTTTCTTCACTGAAATCTAGGTTCTGCTACCATCTCACTTTGCTCAACAACACAAATCCCTTCAGTGCCGATCAATTTCTACCATCTTTTAGATTTGAAGATCAAAATGCTAATGATGATGATGGATGGTTTTGGAAAAAGAGAAGTAGAGCCTCAATGTCTGGCACCTATGGCTGATTTAATTTTAAATGTAGGGAAATGAAATCGGTACTGTGCAGAAAAAACATTCAGGTGATTTTATTTAATGCATTTTTACTAAATTCAAACTAATCCAATAAAACCTTTATTTAAATGACAACTTTTTCAAAAAATAATTTTTAAATTTTTATTAATCAATATATGAAAATTGCACATATTTATAACATAGAATATAATATAAATTGTGCATTGATCGAATTAGGGTTTGACAATCTCAGGCTTCATAATTTGTAAAGTAGACTTCTGCCATTTAAAAACTTTAGGATGATGCGTATAAAGCAGTGAAAATAAAAGTACAGTTGTGTTTTTGTTGTTATGTGGCTCTTTTATGAGCCAGGCATTTTTTCAAATTGCAAGTTAAAGAGTGCCCCCCCCCAAAATATATGTCCAAGTCCTAACCCCTGAAACCTGTGAATTTGACCTTTGGAAAATAGGATCTTTGCAGATGTAATTACCTCGATAATCTCCCAATGAGATTAGTCTGGATTTAGGATTTAGGACGGGGCCTAAGTCCAATGACTGGTATCACTATAGAAGAAATAAAAGGAATGTCTTAGACACCTAGACAGCCATGTGGAGACAGAGGCAGAGAGAGAGCTCAGGAGAACTAGGCTGCCACAAGCCAATGAAAGCTAAAGATTCCCATCAGCCACCATAAGCTAGCAGACAGGGAGGGGCTGGATTTCCCCTCAGAATCCCCAGTGGGAACCAACTCAGTCAACGTGTTGATTTTAAATTTTAGGCTTTCAGAATGTAAGAGAGCAAAATATTGTTTTATCTGTGATAGTTTATTACAGCTGTAGGGGAAAGAAAGAGACATCAGACTATTACACAGTCTATGTAGAAAAGAAAGACATAAGAAATTCCACTTTGATCTGTACCTTAAACAATTGCTTTGCTGAGATGTTGTTAATTTGTAATTTTGCCCCAGCCACTGTGCTCCAGCCAGTTTGCCCCAACCTTGTGCTCACAGAAACATGTGTTGCATAGAATCAAGGTTGAGGGGATCTAGGGCTGTGCAGGACACGCCTTGTTAACAAAATGTTTACAAACAGTATGCTAGGTAAAAGTCATCACCATTCTCTAGTCCTCACCAGGGCACAATGCACTGCGAAAAGCCACAGGGACCTCTGCCTTGGAAAGCCGGGTATTGTCCAAGGTTTCTCCCCATGTGATAGTCTGAAATATGGCCTCTTGGGATCAGAAAGACCTGACCGTCCCCCAGTCTGATACCCGTAAAGGGTCTGTGCTGAAGTGAATTAGTAAAAGAGGAAAGCCTCTTGCAGTTGAGATAGAGGAAGGCCGCTGTCTCCTGCCTGCCCCTGGGAACGGAGCGTCTTGGTATAAAACCCGATTGTACATTTGTTCAGTTCTGAGATAGGAGAATAACTGCCCTATGACGGGAGGCGAGACATGTTGGCAGCAATGTTGTTTGTTATTCTTTACTCATTGAGATGTTTGGGTGGAGAGAAACATAGATCTGGCCTACGTGTACATCCAGGCATGGTACCTCCTCTTGAACTTAATTGTGACACAGATTCCTTGGCTCACATGTTTTCTTCCTGACCTTTTCCCTATTATCACCCTGCTCTCCTACCACATTCCTCTTGCTGAGATAATGAAAATAATAATCAATAAAACCTGAGGGAACTCAGAGACCGGTGCGGGTGCAGGTCCCTGGTATGCTGAGTGCCGGTCTCCTGGGCCCACTGTTGTTTCTCTATACTTTGTCTCTGTGTCTTACTTCTTTTCTCAGTCTCTCATCCCACCTGACAAGACAGACTCACAGATGTGGAAGGGCAGTCACCCCTACAACAGCAGCTCCGGGAAACTAACATGCAAATGTTTTACACTTATTATTAATATCTTATTTTTCTCCTTAAAGCTCTATGAGGTCATTTTATCCTTGCCGTTCCGTTACTTCCATGATAAAACTGTGACCAGGCGTGGAGGCTCATGCCTGTAATCCCAGCACTTTGGGAGGCCGAGACGGGCGGATCACGAGGTCAGGAGATCGAGACCATCCTGGCTAACACAGTGAAACCCCGTCTCTACCAAAAAAAAAAAAAAAAAAAAAAAAAGAAACATAATCTATTGGCCGGGCGCGTGGCTCAAGCCTGTAATCCCAGCACTTTGGGAGGCCGAGACGGGCGGATCACGAGGTCAGGAGATCGAGACCATCCTGGCTAACACAGTGAAACCCCGTCTCTACTAAAAATACAAAAACTAGCCGGGCGAGGTGGCGGGCGCCTGTAGTCCCAGCTACTCCGGAGGCTGAGGCAGGAGAATGGCGTAAACCCAGGAGGCGGAGCTTGCAGTGAGCTGAGATCCGCCACTGCACTCCAGCCTGGGCGATAGAGCGAGACTCCGCCTCAAAAAAAAAAAAAAGAAACATAATCTATTTTATTTTTTTTTTGCAATAACAAACCTCTTAAGTGCATTTATGTCTTTAATGAAAGAGTTGTTTGCTTTTCCAAGTTCTGCAGTTTCTTTTCTAAAATGTTCCCGTTTTCCTTATACTTTCTACAATATTCTCATGATACTTCATTGTTTCTTTTGGGCCAGCCACTCTCTCTTCTCCACTACCTTTGAAAAGCTGAACAGTTGGACCTAGGAAAGATGCCCTACCAGCTCCAGGCACAATGCTGATAGAGGATGCCAGTCTGGGATGATGGCACATTTTCCGTGACAGCTGGTACCACAACCCAGTTCCTGGCTGCTAGCATTCTCTGCCCATCTAGATAGTGCACTAGTCTCTAGATAGTGCACTAGTCTCTAGATAGTGCACTAGTCTCTAGATAGTGCACTAGTCTCTAGATAGTGCACTAGTCTCTAGATAGTGCACTAGTCTCTAGATAGTGCACTAGTCTCTAGATAGTGCACTATGTAAGTCAACAGCAATAGAGTAGCTCCTCTGGTCAGTTATCTTTTCTGCAGTCCCTGTGCACCAAGAGTATCATTACTAGTTAGTTCTAAAACTCCTCACTGAGTAATGGCAATATACTGCCCACTGATAGTTTGGTAAGCTGGAGCTTGTACCGTCACTGCAACAATAGCAGATGACACTGCTTTCTCATCTTCATTCTTTTCTTTAATTCCTGGCTTTCCAGGTGCATATAAGGATACACTATTCAATATTATCCTGTTGGAAATGCTCTTTGACAGTATCTCTCTTACCTGTTCAGAATCAGATATCCATGAACTGTATTCTGTGAATCTTTACCCTTTATATTTATGAAGATGTGAGTTGCAGAAAACACTTCTTAAATTTTTAGTAGAATTCTTCTGGACCACTCTCAATTTAAGAAACTTCCTGAATGACTCCAGCTCTGTGGAAACCATGTGGATCCTCCAGCATGATGCTACAAAAAAAGTCACAGAAATTTGTCTTGATCATCCTTTTTGATTCTTACAGGCTTCGTCCTTCCACTAATGTGATTGTTTTATTAATACGATTAGGGAAATGTAGTGTTCCCTGTGCCTGTTTCCCAAGTATATTTGGAAATTAATTACAGGTGAGGGAAGAGACTCACAAGGGAATTTCAAGTGGCTGGGAGTACAGAATATGTGAGTGAATAAATGATGCTTCCCAGATTGGATTAAAAGGAAAAGTTGCAACTAATCTCTTTTCCACATTGTGATTATATTGCCCTCATCTTTCAGTTGTCTCTAGATTTTCTGCCTATCTCCCACAAAGATATTTTCTTTCTGAATTTTTCAAGTAATAAAATACTGAATTTAAGCTACCCCTAGAAAACAAGGTCATGTATGTTCCTAAAAGTTAGAAAGATTAGAAATATAAAATTCCAATATGTATTAGGTAACTGTCTTCAGCCATTTTAAGGAAACCTCAGATGAATGTCAAGGATAGAAAATTAAATCCTAAAATATTATAGAAATGTGAGATAAATGTAAAAAAAAAATTCTGTTAAACAAAATTTTTTAAAAAGTGTCATTTATTTGGACTGAGCCCCAACAGACCAAATCAAAATGCAGCCATTCATGCTAAAGTTGTGTATCACTGAACTTTTGACTACATTGTTTACCTGACTTAGTAAAAAATCAGGATGGATACATAATAGCCAGATGCCAAAACAGGCCAGCTTTAGCCACCATGGTAAGAAAGTCCTCTATTCTTTCATCTTTGCAAGAAGAGTAACCTGATGTTAACCAATTCATTTGTTGTATTATTCTGTTTCCTTGTTCCTGTTCAAGTAACCTTACAAAAACAGGCTGTTGTGCCATACTCAGCATAGAAACTCTCTATTTTTGGATGAGTTATTTCCTGATTTTTGAATGACAGATAAAAGCCAATTTGATCATTCAGCTAAATTTGCAAAAATTTGTCTTTTCCCATCTTCAAATATACATTGAGAAAACCCAAAGAGATATGAGAAACTCTGGCCAAAATCACACACATACAGACACACACACACACACACACACACACACACACACACACACACACACACACACACACACACACACACACACACACACACACACACACACACACACACACACACACACACACACACACACACACACACACACACACACACACAC
>DAKLCV010002539.1:0-11660 GCA_030247045.1 Colobus guereza
TCCATTCTCACCCGAAGGGGTCCAGAATAGGATCTGGTGTGGGGTCGTGAGATGACCCCAGCAGGCGCCGTGGCGTTCACCATCCCCGGTGCAAATCGGCTCAAGGAGGTCCTGAAGAAGGACCCCTGTGTGTTTGATCCTGGCACGCCTTCCGCAGCCGCCTCTCCACGCGACCCCTCCTGGAACCCGGATGCAGAAGCTGTCAAGGCTGCAGCCTGAGAGCCCCTGCCGCCCAGCCGCCACCGTCGTTGTTTAAAGGGGACGCAGCCTGACTGCCGGCCAGGGAGCGCGGGGCGGCCCAGCCAGTGTGCATGCGCGAGTGGCGAGCGGGTGCTCGCGTCACAGTGGTTCCCAGGGTTGTCAGGAAACCACGCCCTGAGGCCTGGCAAACAGCAGTCATCCGGTGTGCTTGGGTGTCCGGGCTCCGAGGTTCCAGCCTGATCTCTCCACGCGGTCTACAGGACTGTCTCCGCATGCCAGGAGTCGCGGCAGAGAGCTGCCCAGGATGTTGAAGGCACAGGCGGAGTCCGAAGGAAGCAGCGCCGCATCCCAGCCTCAGGCCCGTCAGGCGCTGTGAATGAGACTCTCCTCTCTTCCGGACTGGACTGACTCCTGAAATTTTGACCGGCCACTACATGCCAGGTGGTCTTGATTTTCCTGGCTTTCCTGGAAAGGTCACCTGTGCAACGCTTCTACAGGGTACATGCATGGACTCCATAGATTCTTTCACCATCGCCCCATATGCCCTCGGTGGCACACGTTCACACCATCTGCTCTAGGGTGCGCCGGTGCCATGTGTGGTCACATTGGCGCCGGCTCGAAAAGCCCTGGACCTCTCTACACTTGCGCTGGAAGCGGGATCAGCTTGCAGGAGCCCCAGGCCCTTTGTCATCAGGGCAGCCCACTGCTCTTTCAAAGGAAGGAGGCAGAGGGCTCACGGGTCAGTGAGCTTACAGCTGACACCACGCCCTGAGGCCCAAGCCATCATTCTGGGCTGCAGGGAGGCCCTGCCTGCCGCAGGAGATGTGCCCAGCCCATCCATTCTCACCCGAAGGGGTCCAGAATAGGATCTGGTGTGGGGTCGTGAGATGACCCCAGCAGGCGCCGTGACGTTCACCATCCCCCGGTGCAAATCGGCTCAAGGGGGTCCTGAAGAAGGGACCCCTGTGTGTTTGATCCCGGCACGCCTTACGCAGCCGCCTCTCCCACGCGACCCCTCCTGGAACCCGGATGCAGAAGCTGTCAAGGCTGCAGCCTGAGCCCCTGCCGCCCAGCCGCCACCGTCGTTGTTTAAAGGGGCGCAGCCTGACTGCCGGCCAGGGGCGGGCGGCCCAGCCAGTGTGCATGCGCGAGTGGCGGCGGGTGCTCGCGTCACAGTGGTTCCCAGGGTTGTCAGGAAACCACGCCCTGAGGCCTGGCAAACAGCAGTCATCCGGTGTGCTTGGGTGTCCGGGCTCCGAGGTTCCAGCCTGATCTCTCCACGGGTCTACAGGACTGTCTCCGCATGCCAGGAGTCGCGGCAGAGAGCTGCCCAGGATGTTGAAGGCACAGGCGGAGTCCGAAGGAAGCAGCGCCGCATCCCAGCCTCAGGCCCGTCCAGGCGCTGTGAATGAGACTCTCCTCTCTTCCGGACTGGACTGACTCCTGAAATTTTGACCGGCCACTACATGCCAGGTGGTCTTGATTTTCCTGGCTTTCCTGGAAAGGTCACCTGTGCAACGCTTCTACAGGGTACATGCATGGACTCCATAGATTCTTTCACCATCGCCCCATATGCCCTCGGTGGCTGCGTTCACACCATCTGCTCTAGGGTGCGCGGTGCCATGTGTGGTCACATTGGCGCCGGCTCGGAAAAGCCCTGGACCTCTCTACACTTGCGCTGGAAGCGGGATCAGCTTGCAGGAGCCCCAGGCCCTTTGTCATCAGGGCAGCCACTGCTCTTTCAAGGAAGGAGGCAGAGGGCTCACGGGTCAGTGAGCTTTCAGCTGACACCACGCCCTGAGGCCCAAGCCATCATTCTGGGCTGCAGGAGGCCCTGCCTGCCTCAGTAGATGTGCCCAGCCCATCCATTCTCACCGAAGGGGTCCAGAATAGGATCTGATGTGGGGTCGTGAGATGACCCCAGCAGGCGCGTGGCGTTCACCATCCCCGGTGCAAATCGGCTCAAGGGGTCCTGAAGAAGGACCCCTGTGTGTTTGATCCTGGCACGCCTTCCGCAGCCGCCTCTCCCACGCGACCCCTCCTGGAACCCGGATGCAGAAGCTGTCAAGGCTGCAGCCTGAGAGCCCCTGCCGCCCAGCCGCCACCGTCGTTGTTTAAAGGGGCGCAGCCTGACTGCCGGCCAGGGAGGCGGGCGGCCCAGCCAGTGTGCATGCGCAGTGGCGGCGGGTGCTCGCGTCACAGTGGTTCCCAGGGTTGTCAGGAAACCACGCCCTGAGGCCTGGCAAACAGCAGTCATCCGGTGTGCTTGGGTGTCCGGGCTCCGAGGTTCCAGCCTGATCTCTCCACGGTCTACAGGACTGTCTCCGCATGCCAGGAGTCGCGGCAGAGCTGCCCAGGATGTTGAAGGCACAGGCGGAGTCCGAAGGAAGCAGCGCGCATCCCAGCCTCAGGCCCGTCCAGGCGCTGTGAATGAGACTCTCCTCTCTTCCGGACTGGACTGACTCCTGAAATTTTGACCGGCCACTACATGCCAGGTGGTCTTGATTTTCCTGGCTTTCCTGGAAAGGTCACCTGTGCAACGCTTCTACAGGGTACATGCATGGACTCCATAGATTCTTTCACCATCGCCCCATATGCCCTCGGTGGCACACGTTCACACCATCTGCTCTAGGGTGCGCCGGTGCCGTGTGTGGTCACATTGGCGCCGGCTCGGAAAAGCCCTGGACCTCTCTACACTTGCGCTGGGCGGGATCAGCTTGCAGGATCCCGGGCCCTTTGTCATCAGGGCAGCCACTGCTCTTTCAAAGGAAGGAGGCAGAGGGCTCACGGGTCAGTGAGCTTACAGCTGACACCACGCCCTGAGGCCCAAGCCATCATTCTGGGCTGCAGGAGGCCCTGCCTGCCTCAGGAGATGTGCCCAGCCATCCATTCTCACCGAAGGGGTCAGAATAGGATCTGGTGTGGGGTCGTGAGATGACCCCAGCAGGCGCCGTGGCGTTCACCATCCCCGGTGCAGATCGGCTCAAGGAGGTCCTGAAGAAGGACCCCTGTGTGTTTGATCCTGGCACGCCTTCGCAGCCGCCTCTCCACGCGACCCCTCCTGGAACCCGGATGCAGAAGCTGTCAAGGCTGCAGCCTGAGAGCCCCTGCCGCCCAGCCGCCACCGTCGTTGTTTAAAGGGGCGCAGCCTGACTGCCGGCCAGGGAGGCGGGCGGCCCAGCCAGTGTGCATGCGCAGTGGCGGCGGGTGCTCGCGTCACAGTGGTTCCCAGGGTTGTCAGGAAACCACGCCCTGAGGCCTGGCAAACAGCAGTCATCCGGTGTGCTTGGGTGTCCGGGCTCCGAGGTTCCAGCCTGATCTCTCCACGCGGTCTACAGGACTGTCTCCGCATGCCAGGAGTCGCGGCAGAGAGCTGCCCAGGATGTTGAAGGCACAGGCGGAGTCCGAAGGAAGCAGCGCCGCATCCCAGCCTCAGGCCCGTCCAGACGCTGTGAATGAGACTCTCCTCTCTTCCGGACTGGACTGACTCCCTGAAATTTTGACCGGCCACTACATGCCAGGTGGTCTTGATTTTCCTGGCTTTCCTGGAAAGGTCACCTGTGCAACGCTTCTACAGGGTACATGCATGGACTCCATAGATTCTTTCACCATCGCCCCATATGCCCTCGGTGGCACACGTTCACACCATCTGCTCTAGGGTGCGCCGGTGCCATGTGTGGTCACATTGGCGCCGGCTCGGAAAAGCCCCTGGACCTCTCTACACTTGCGCTGGAAGCGGGATCAGCTTGCAGGATCCCGGGCCCTTTGTCATCAGGGCAGCCACTGCTCTTTCAAGGAAGGAGGCAGAGGGCTCACGGGTCAGTGAGCTTACAGCTGACACCACGCCCTGAGGCCCAAGCCATCATTCTGGGCTGCAGGAGGCCCTGCCTGCCTCAGGAGATGTGCCCAGCCCATCCATTCTCACCGAAGGGGTCCAGAATAGGATCTGGTGTGGGGTCGTGAGATGACCCCAGCAGGCGCCGTGGCGTTCACCATCCCCGGTGCAGATCGGCTCAAGGAGGTCCTGAAGAAGGGACCCCTGTGTGTTTGATCCCGGCACGCCTTCGCAGCCGCCTCTCCCACGACCCCTCCTGGAACCCGGATGCAGAAGCTGTCAAGGCTGCAGCCTGAGAGCCCCTGCCGCCCAGCCGCCACCGTCGTTGTTTAAAGGGGCGCAGCCTGACTGCCGGCCAGGGGCGGGCGGCCCAGCCAGTGTGCATGCGCAGTGGCGGCGGGTGCTCGCGTCACAGTGGTTCCCAGGGTTGTCAGGAAACCACGCCCTGAGGCCTGGCAAACAGCAGTCATCCGGTGTGCTTGGGTGTCCGGGCTCCGAGGTTCCAGCCTGATCTCTCCACGGGTCTACAGGACTGTCTCCGCATGCCAGGAGTCGCGGCAGAGCTGCCCAGGATGTTGAAGGCACAGGCGGAGTCCGAAGGAAGCAGCGCCGCATCCCAGCCTCAGGCCCGTCAGGCGCTGTGAATGAGACTCTCCTCTCTTCCGGACTGGACTGACTCCTGAAATTTTGACCGGCCACTACATGCCAGGTGGTCTTGATTTTCCTGGCTTTCCTGGAAAGGTCACCTGTGCAACGCTTCTACAGGGTACATGCATGGACTCCATAGATTCTTTCACCATCGCCCCATATGCCCTCGGTGGCACACGTTCACACCATCTGCTCTAGGGTGCGCCGGTGCCGTGTGTGGTCACATTGGCGCCGGCTCGGAAAAGCCCTGGACCTCTCTACACTTGCGCTGGGCGGGATCAGCTTGCAGGATCCCGGGCCCTTTGTCATCAGGGCAGCCACTGCTCTTTCAAAGGAAGGAGGCAGAGGGCTCACGGGTCAGTGAGCTTACAGCTGACACCACGCCCTGAGGCCCAAGCCATCATTCTGGGCTGCAGGAGGCCCTGCCTGCCTCAGGAGATGTGCCCAGCCCATCCATTCTCACCGAAGGGGTCAGAATAGGATCTGGTGTGGGGTCGTGAGATGACCCCAGCAGGCGCGTGGCGTTCACCATCCCCGGTGCAAATCGGCTCAAGGGGTCCTGAAGAAGGGACCCCTGTGTGTTTGATCCGGCACGCCTTCCGCAGCCGCCTCTCCCATGACCCCTCCTGGAACCCGGATGCAGAAGCTGTCAAGGCTGCAGCCTGAGCCCCTGCCGCCCAGCCGCCACCGTCGTTGTTTAAAGGGGCGCAGCCTGACTGCCGGCCAGGGGCGGGGCGGCCCAGCCAGTGTGCATGCGCAGTGGCGGCGGGTGCTCGCGTCACAGTGGTTCCCAGGGTTGTCAGGAAACCACGCCCTGAGGCCTGGCAAACAGCAGTCATCCGGTGTGCTTGGGTGTCCGGGCTCCGAGGTTCCAGCCTGATCTCTCCACGCGGTCTACAGGACTGTCTCCGCATGCCAGGAGTCGCGGCAGAGAGCTGCCCAGGATGTTGAAGGCACAGGCGGAGTCCGAAGGAAGCAGCGCCGCATCCCAGCCTCAGGCCCGTCAGGCGCTGTGAATGAGACTCTCCTCTCTTCCGGACTGGACTGACTCCTGAAATTTTGACCGGCCACTACATGCCAGGTGGTCTTGATTTTCCTGGCTTTCCTGGAAAGGTCACCTGTGCAACGCTTCTACAGGGTACATGCATGGACTCCATAGATTCTTTCACCATCGCCCCATATGCCCTCGGTGGCACACGTTCACACCATCTGCTCTAGGGTGCGCCGGTGCCGTGTGTGGTCACATTGGCGCCGGCTCGAAAAGCCCTGGACCTCTCTACACTTGCGCTGGGCGGGATCAGCTTGCAGGATCCCGGGCCCTTTGTCATCAGGGCAGCCACTGCTCTTTCAAGGAAGGAGGCAGAGGGCTCACGGGTCAGTGAGCTTACAGCTGACACCACGCCCTGAGGCCCAAGCCATCATTCTGGGCTGCAGGAGGCCCTGCCTGCCTCAGTAGATGTGCCCAGCCATCCATTCTCACCGAAGGGGTCAGAATAGGATCTGGTGTGGGGTCGTGAGATGACCCCAGCAGGCGCGTGGCGTTCACCATCCCCGGTGCAAATCGGCTCAAGGAGGTCCTGAAGAAGGACCCCTGTGTGTTTGATCCGGCACGCCTTCCGCAGCCGCCTCTCCCGCGACCCCTCCTGGAACCCGGATGCAGAAGCTGTCAAGGCTGCAGCCTGAGAGCCCCTGCCGCCCAGCCGCCACCGTCGTTGTTTAAAGGGGCGCAGCCTGACTGCCGGCCAGGGGCGGGCGGCCCAGCCAGTGTGCATGCGCAGTGGCGGCGGGTGCTCGCGTCACAGTGGTTCCCAGGGTTGTCAGGAAACCACGCCCTGAGGCCTGGCAAACAGCAGTCATCCGGTGTGCTTGGGTGTCCGGGCTCCGAGGTTCCAGCCTGATCTCTCCACGCGGTCTACAGGACTGTCTCCGCATGCCAGGAGTCGCGGCAGAGAGCTGCCCAGGATGTTGAAGGCACAGGCGGAGTCCGAAGGAAGCAGCGCCGCATCCCAGCCTCAGGCCCGTCCAGACGCTGTGAATGAGACTCTCCTCTCTTCCGGACTGGACTGACTCCTGAAATTTTGACCGGCCACTACATGCCAGGTGGTCTTGATTTTCCTGGCTTTCCTGGAAAGGTCACCTGTGCAACTTCTACAGGGTACATGCATGGACTCCATAGATTCTTTCACCATCGCCCCATATGCCCTCGGTGGCACACGTTCACACCATCTGCTCTAGGGTGCGCCGGTGCCGTGTGTGGTCACATTGGCGCCGGCTCGAAAAGCCCTGGACCTCTACACTTGCGCTGGGCGGGATCAGCTTGCAGGATCCCGGGCCCTTTGTCATCAGGGCAGCCCACTGCTCTTTCAAAGGAAGGAGGCAGAGGGCTCACGGGTCAGTGAGCTTACAGCTGACACCACGCCCTGAGGCCCAAGCCATCATTCTGGGCTGCAGGAGGCCCTGCCTGCCTCAGGAGATGTGCCCAGCCCATCCATTCTCACCGAAGGGGTCCAGAATAGGATCTGGTGTGGGGTCGTGAGATGACCCCAGCAGGCGCGTGGCGTTCACCATCCCCGGTGCAAATCGGCTCAAGGGGTCCTGAAGAAGGGACCCCTGTGTGTTTGATCCTGGCACGCCTTCCGCAGCCGCCTCTCCACGCGACCCCTCCTGGAACCCGGATGCAGAAGCTGTCAAGGCTGCAGCCTGAGAGCCCCTGCCGCCCAGCCGCCACCGTCGTTGTTTAAAGGGGACGCAGCCTGACTGCCGGCCAGGGAGGCGGGCGGCCCAGCCAGTGTGCATGCGCGAGTGGCGGCGGGTGCTCGCGTCACAGTGGTTCCCAGGGTTGTCAGGAAACCACGCCCTGAGGCCTGGCAAACAGCAGTCATCCGAGGTGTGCTTGGGTGTCCGGGCTCGAGGTTCCAGCCTGATCTCTCCACGGTCTACAGGACTGTCTCCGCATGCCAGGAGTCGCGGCAGAGAGCTGCCCAGGATGTTGAAGGCACAGGCGGAGTCCGAAGGAAGCAGCGCCGCATCCCAGCCTCAGGCCCGTCCAGGCGCTGTGAATGAGACTCTCTCTCTTCCGGACTGGACTGACTCCTGAAATTTTGACCGGCCACTACATGCCAGGTGGTCTTGGATTTTCCCTGGCTTTCCTGGAAAGGTCACCTGTGCAACGCTTCTACAGGGTACATGCATGGACTCCATAGATTCTTTCACCATCGCCCCATATGCCCTCGGTGGCACACGTTCACACCATCTGCTCTAGGGTGCGCCGGTGCCGTGTGTGGTCACATTGGCGCCGGCTCGGAAAAGCCCCTGGACCTCTCTACACTTGCGCTGGAAAGCGGGATCAGCTTGCAGGATCCCCGGGCCCTTTGTCATCAGGGCAGCCCACTGCTCTTTCAAAGGAAGGAGGCAGAGGGCTCACGGGTCAGTGAGCTTACAGCTGACACCACGCCCTGAGGCCCAAGCCATCATTCTGGGCTGCAGGGAGGCCCTGCCTGCCTCAGGAGATGTGCCCAGCCCATCCATTCTCACCCGAAGGGGTCCAGAATAGGATCTGGTGTGGGGTCGTGAGATGACCCCAGCAGGCGCCGTGACGTTCACCATCCCCCGGTGCAGATCGGCTCAAGGAGGTCCTGAAGAAGGGACCCCTGTGTGTTTGATCCCGGCACGCCTTCCGCAGCCGCCTCTCCCACGCGACCCCTCCTGGAACCCGGATGCAGAAGCTGTCAAGGCTGCAGCCTGAGAGCCCCTGCCGCCCAGCCGCCACCGTCGTTGTTTAAAGGGGACGCAGCCTGACTGCCGGCCAGGGAGCGCGGGGCGGCCCAGCCAGTGTGCATGCGCAGTGGCGAGCGGGTGCTCGCGTCACAGTGGTTCCCAGGGTTGTCAGGGAAACCACGCCCTGAGGCCTGGCAAACAGCAGTCATCCGAGGGTGTGCTTGGGTGTCCGGGCTCCGAGGTTCCAGCCTGATCTCTCCACGCGGTCTACAGGACTGTCTCCGCATGCCAGGAGTCGCGGCAGAGAGCTGCCCAGGATGTTGAAGGCACAGGCGGAGTCCGAAGGAAGCAGCGCCGCATCCCAGCCTCAGGCCCGTCCAGACGCTGTGAATGAGACTCTCCTCTCTTCCGGACTGGACTGACTCCCTGAAATTTTGACCGGCCACTACATGCCAGGTGGTCTTGGATTTTCCCTGGCTTTCCTGGAAAGGTCACCTGTGCAACGCTTCTACAGGGTACATGCATGGACTCCATAGATTCTTTCACCATCGCCCCATATGCCCTCGGTGGCACACGTTCACACCATCTGCTCTAGGGTGCGCCGGTGCCGTGTGTGGTCACATTGGCGCCGGCTCGGAAAAGCCCCTGGACCTCTCTACACTTGCGCTGGAAAGCGGGATCAGCTTGCAGGATCCCCGGGCCCTTTGTCATCAGGGCAGCCCACTGCTCTTTCAAAGGAAGGAGGCAGAGGGCTCACGGGTCAGTGAGCTTACAGCTGACACCACGCCCTGAGGCCCAAGCCATCATTCTGGGCTGCAGGGAGGCCCTGCCTGCCTCAGGAGATGTGCCCAGCCCATCCATTCTCACCCGAAGGGGTCCAGAATAGGATCTGGTGTGGGGTCGTGAGATGACCCCAGCAGGCGCCGTGACGTTCACCATCCCCGGTGCAGATCGGCTCAAGGAGGTCCTGAAGAAGGACCCCTGTGTGTTTGATCCTGGCACGCCTTCCGCAGCCGCCTCCCACGCGACCCCTCCTGGAACCCGGATGCAGAAGCTGTCAAGGCTGCAGCCTGAGAGCCCCTGCCGCCCAGCCGCCACCGTCGTTGTTTAAAGGGGACGCAGCCTGACTGCCGGCCAGGAGGCGGGCGGCCCAGCCAGTGTGCATGCGCAGTGGCGGCGGGTGCTCGCGTCACAGTGGTTCCCAGGGTTGTCAGGGAAACCACGCCCTGAGGCCTGGCAAACAGCAGTCATCCGAGGGTGTGCTTGGGTGTCCGGGCTCCGAGGTTCCAGCCTGATCTCTCCACGCGGTCTACAGGACTGTCTCCGCATGCCAGGAGTCGCGGCAGAGAGCTGCCCAGGATGTTGAAGGCACAGGCGGAGTCCGAAGGAAGCAGCGCCGCATCCCAGCCTCAGGCCCGTCCAGACGCTGTGAATGAGACTCTCCTCTCTTCCGGACTGGACTGACTCCCTGAAATTTTGACCGGCCACTACATGCCAGGTGGTCTTGGATTTTCCCTGGCTTTCCTGGAAAGGTCACCTGTGCAACGCTTCTACAGGGTACATGCATGGACTCCATAGATTCTTTCACCATCGCCCCATATGCCCTCGGTGGCACACGTTCACACCATCTGCTCTAGGGTGCGCCGGTGCCATGTGTGGTCACATTGGCGCCGGCTCGGAAAAGCCCCTGGACCTCTACACTTGCGCTGGAAAGCGGGATCAGCTTGCAGGATCCCGGGCCCTTTGTCATCAGGGCAGCCCACTGCTCTTTCAAAGGAAGGAGGCAGAGGCTCACGGGTCAGTGAGCTTCAGCTGACACCACGCCCTGAGGCCTGGCAAACAGCAGTCATCCGTGGCAGTGCTTGGGTGTCGGGCTCCGAGGTTCCAGCCTGATCTCTCCACGGGTCTACAGGACTGTCTCCGCATGCCAGGAGTCGCGGCAGAGAGCTGCCCAGGATGTTGAAGGCACAGGCGGAGTCCGAAGGAAGCAGCGCGCATCCCAGCCTCAGGCCCGTCCAGACGCTGAGAATGAGACTCTCCTCTTCCGGACTGGACTGACTCCTGAAATTTTGACCGGCCACTACATGCCAGGTGGTCTTGGATTTTCCTGGCTTTCCTGGAAAGGTCACCTGTGCAACTTCTACAGGGTACATGCATGGACTCCATAGATTCTTTCACCATCGCCCCATATGCCCTCGGTGGCTGCGTTCACACCATCTGCTCTAGGGTGCGCCGTGCCATGTGTGGTCACATTGGCGCCGGCTCGGAAAAGCCCCTGGACCTCTCTACACTTGCGCTGGGCGGGATCAGCTTGCAGGATCCCAGGCCCTTTGTCATCAGGGCAGCCACTGCTCTTTCAAGGAAGGAGGCAGAGGGCTCACGGGTCAGTGAGCTTACAGCTGACACCACGCCCTGAGGCCCAAGCCATCATTCTGGGCTGCAGGAGGCCCTGCCTGCCTCAGGAGATGTGCCCAGCCATCCATTCTCACCGAAGGGGTCAGAATAGGATCTGATGTGGGGTCGTGAGATGACCCCAGCAGGCGCCGTGAAGTTCACCATCCCCGGTGCAAATCGGCTCAAGGGGTCCTGAAGAAGGACCCCTGTGTGTTTGATCCCGGCACGCCTTCCGCAGCCGCCTCCCACGCGACCCCTCCTGGAACCCGGATGCAGAAGCTGTCAAGGCTGCAGCCTGAGAGCCCCTGCCGCCCAGCCGCCACCGTCGTTGTTTAAAGGGGCGCAGCCTGACTGCCGGCCAGGAGGCGGGCGGCCCAGCCAGTGTGCATGCGAGTGGCGGCGGGTGCTCGCGTCACAGTGGTTCCCAGGGTTGTCAGGAAACCACGCCTGAGGCCTGGCAAACAGCAGTCATCCGTGGCAGTGCTTGGGTGTCCGGGCTCGAGGTTCCAGCCTGATCTCTCCACGGGTCTACAGGACTGTCTCCGCATGCCAGGAGTCGCGGCAGAGCTGCCCAGGATGTTGAAGGCACAGGCGGAGTCCGAAGGAAGCAGCGCGCATCCCAGCCTCAGGCCCGTCCAGACGCTGTGAATGAGACTCTCCTCTTCCGGACTGGACTGACTCCTGAAATTTTGACCGCCACTACATGCCAGGTGGTCTTGATTTTCCTGGCTTTCCTGGAAAGGTCACCTGTGCAACTTCTACAGGGTACATGCATGGACTCCATAGATTCTTTCACCATCGCCCCATATGCCCTCGGTGGCACGTTCACACCATCTGCTCTAGGGTGCGCCGTGCCATGTGTGGT
>DAKLCV010000546.1:0-11629 GCA_030247045.1 Colobus guereza
CAGAATCCACGACAATAGTGTTATCAAACTGTTCAAAGAATGAAAGGGTGGAACTCTGTGTGATGAAGTCACACATCAGAAAGCAATCACCGAGAAAGCTTCTCTCTAGTTGTTACCTGAGGACATTTCCTTTTTCCCCATGAGCCCCCGTGAGCTCCCAAAGGTCACTTAGCAGATTCCACTTAAAGACTGTTAGCAAACTGCAAACTGAGGACTCCGTTGGAACTCTGTGAGATGAATTCACAGATCACAAAGAAGTTTCTCAGAAAGCTTCTTTCACGTTTTGAACTGATGGTATATTCTTTATCAGTGTAGGCCTCAATGTGATCCAAAGTAGCCCTTCTCAGGTTCCTCAAAGGCAGTGCTAATGGACTGCTCCACGAAGCAGAAGTGTAACTCTGGGAGATGAATTCACATATTAACAAGAAATTTCTAAGAAAACTTCTTTCCAGTTTTGATTTGAAGATATTTCCTCTGTCACCGTAAGCTTCATTGTGCTAAGAAATATCCCTTTGCAGATTTCAAGAAAACTGTGTTAGCAAGCTGATTACTGAGGAGAAACGTGTAACTCTGTGAGTTGCCTTCACACATGGCAATGCAGTTTCTCAGAAGGCTTCTTTCCAGTTTTCTCTGAGGATATTTCTTTTTCACCATAGCCCTCAATCAGCACCCAAATATCACTTTGCAGAATCCACGAATACAGTGTTAGCAAACTGCTCCAACAATGAAAGGGTGGAAATCTGTGTGATGAAGTCACACATCAGAACTCAATCTCTCAGAAAGCTACCCTCTAGTTATTATCTGAGGATATTTCCCTTTTCACAATGGACCCCATGGGCTCCCAAATGTCACTTAGCAGATTCCATGGAAAGAGTGTTAACAAACTGCTTGCCGAGGACTAAATTGGAACACGGTGAGATGAATTCGCAGAGCACAAAGAAGTTGCTCAGAAAGCTGCTTTCACGTTTTGTACTGAGGATATATCCTTTATCAGCATAGGCCTCAATGCGATACCATGTAGCCCTTCTCAGGTTCCTCAAAGACAGTGCTAATGGACTGCTCCACGATAAAGAAGTTCAACTCTGGGATATGAATTCACACATCACCAAGATATTTCTAAGAAAGTTCTTTCTAGTTTTCCTCTGAAAATATTTTCTTTGTCACAGTAATCTTCTTTGCGCTAAGAAGAATCCCAATGCAGATTTCGAGAAAACTGTGCTATCAAACTGATCACTGAAGAGAAACCTGTAACTCTGTGAGTGGCATTCAGACATCGCAATGCAGTTACTCAGAAGGCTTCTTACCAGTTTTCTCTGAGGATATTTCCTTTTTCACCATAGCCCTCAATGAGCTCCCAAATACCTATTTGTAGAATGCACGACCCCAGTGTTAGCAAACGGCTCCAAGAATAGCAGTGTGGAACTTGGTGTGATGAAGTCAAACATCAGAAAGCAGTCTCTCAGGAAGTTTCTCTCTAGTTATTATCTGAGGATATTTACTTTTTCACCATGGGCCCCCATGGGCTCCCAAATGTCACTTAGCGAATTCCAGGAAAAGAGTGTTAGCAAAGTGCTTCCTGAGGACTAAGTTGAAACTCTGTGAGATGATTTCACAGATCACAAAGAATTTTCTCAGAAAGCTTCTTTCACGTTTTAATCTGATGATATATCCTTTATCAGCATAGGCCTGATGCGATCCAAAGTAGTCCTTCTCAGGTTCCTCAAAGACAGTGCTAATGGACTGCTCCACGAGATAGAAATGTAACTCTGTGAAGTGAATTCACACATCACCAAGAAGTTTCTAAGAAAGCTTCTTTCTAATTTTCCTCTGAAGATATTCCCTTTGTCTCCATAAGCGTCGCAGCGCTAAGAACAATCCCATTGCAGAGTTCAAGTAAACTGTGTTAGCAGACTGATGACTGAAGAGAGACATGTAACTCTGTGAGTTGCATTCACACATGGTAATGCGGTTTCTCAGAAGGCTTCTTTCCAGTTTTCCTCTGAGGATATTTCCTTTTCCCCATAGCCCTCAATGAGCTCCCAAATATCTCTTCGCAGAATCCACGAATACAGTGTTAGCAAACTGTTCCAAGAAGTGAAGGGTGGAACTCTGTGTGATGAAGTCACACATCAGAAAGCAATCTCAGAAAGCTCTCTAGTTATTATCTGAGGATATTTCCTTTTCACCATGGGCCCCATGGGCTCCCAAATGTCACTTAGCAGATTCCATGGAAAGAGTGTTAGCAAAGTGCTTCCTGAGGACTAAATTGGAACACGGTGAGATGAATTCACAGATCACAAAGAAGTTTCTCAGAAAGCTTCTTTCACGTTTTGAACTGATGATATATTCTTTATCAGTGTAGGCCTCAATGTGATCCAAAGTAGCCCTTCTCAGGTTCCTCAAAGGCAGTGCTAATGGACTGCTCCACGAAGCAGAAGTGTAACTCTGGGAGATGAATTCACACATCAACAAGAAGTTTCTAAGAAAGCTTCTTTCTAGTTTTCCTCTGAAGATATTTCCTTTTTCACCATAAGCTTCATTGCGCTAAGAAGTATCCAATAGCAGATTTCAAGAAAACTGCATTTACACATAGCAATGCAGTTTCTCAGAAGTCTTCTTTCCCGGTTTTCTCTGAGGATATTTCCTTTTCACCATAAGCTTCATTGTGCTAAGAAATATCCCTTTGCAGATTTCAAGAAAACTGTGTTAGCAAACTGATTACTGAGGAGAAACGTGTAACTCTGTGAGTTGCATTCACACATCGCAATGCAGTTTCTCAGAAGGCTTCTTTCCAGTTTTTGTCTGAGGATGTTTTCTTTTGCACCAGAGCCCTCAATGAACACCCAAATATCACTTTGCAGAATCCACGAATACAGCGTTAGCAAACTGTTCCAAGAATGAAAGGGTGGAAATCTGTGTGATGAAGTCACACATCAGAACTCAATCTCTCAGAAAGCTACCTCTAGTTATTATCTGAGGATATTTCCCTTTTCACAATGGACCCCATGGGCTCCCAAATGTCACTTAGCAGATTCCATGGAAAGAGTGTGAACAAACTGCTTGCCGAGGACTAAATTGGAACACGGTGAGATGAATTCACAGAGCACAAAGAAGTTTCTCAGAAAGCTTCTTTCACGTTTTAATCTGATGATATATCCTTTATCAGCATAGGCCTCAATGCGATCCAATGTAGCCCTTCTCAGGTTCCTCAAAGACAGTGCTAATGGACTGCTCCACGATAAAGAAGTTCAACTCTGGGATATGAATTCACACATCACCAGGATATTTCTAAGAAACTTCTTTCCAGTTTTCCTCTGAAAATATTTTCTTTGTCACAGTAATCTTCTTTGCGCTAAGAAGAATCCCATTGCAGATTTCAAGAAAACTGTGTTAGCAAACTGATCACTGAAGAGAAACGTGTAACTCTGTGAGTTGGCATTCAGACATCGCAATGCAGTTACTCAGAAGGCTTCTTACCAGTTTTCTCTGAGGATATTTCCTTTTCACCATAGCCCTCAATGAGCACCCAAATATCACTTTGCAGAATCCACGAATACAGTGTTAGCAAACTGCTCCAAGAATAGCAGTGTGGAACTTGGTGTGATGAAGTCAAACATCAGAAAGCAATCTCTCAGGAAGTTTCTCTCTAGTTATTATCTGAGGATATTTCCTTTTCACCATGGGCCCCATGGGCTCCCAAATGTCACTTAGCAGATTCCAGGAAAGAGTGTTAGCAAAGTGCTTCCTGAGGACTAAGTTGAAACTCTGTGAGATGATTTCACAGATCACAAAGAATTTTCTCAGAAAGCTTCTTTCACGTTTTAATCTGATGATATATCCTTTATCAGCATAGGCCTGATGCGATCCAAAGTAGTCCTTCTCAGGTTCCTCAAAGACAGTGCTAATGGACTGCTCCACGAGATAGAAATGTAACTCTGTGAAGTGAATTCACACATCACCAAGAAGTTTCTAAGAAAGCTTCTTTCTAATTTTCCTCTGAAGATATTCCCTTTGTCTCCGTAAGCTTCATTGAGCTAGGAAGTATCCCATTGCAGAGTTCAAGAAATCTGTGTTAGCAGACTGATGAATGAAGAGAAACGTGTAACTCTCTGAGTTGCATTGAAACATGGCAATGCGGTTTCTCAGAAGGCTTCTTTCCAGTTTTCCTCTGAGGATATTTCCTTTTCCCCATAGCCCTCAATGAGCTCCCAAATATCTCTTCGCAGAATCCACGAATACAGTGTTAGCAAACTGTTCCAAGAAGGGAAGGGTGGAACTCTGTGTGATGAAGTCACACATCAGAAAGCAATCTCTCAGAAAGCTACCCTCTAGTTATTATCTGAGGATATTTCCTTTTTCACAATGGACCCCATGGGCTCCCAAATGTCACTTAGCAGATTCCATGAAAAGAGTGTTAAGAAACTGCTTGCCGAGGACTAAATTGGAACACGGTGAGATGAATTCACAGAGCACAAAGAAGTTTCTCAGAAAGCTTCTTTCACGTTTTGAACTGATGATATATCCTTTATCAGTGTAGGCCTCAATGCGATCCAATGTAGCCCTTCTCAGGTTCCTCAAAGACAGTGCTAATGGACTGCTCCACAAAGCAGAAGTGTAACTCCGGGAGATGAATTCACACATCAACAAGAAGTTTCTAAGAAAGCTTCCTTCTCGTTTTCCTCTGAAGATATTTCCTTTTTCACCATAAGCTTCATTGCGCTAAGAAGTGTCCAATAGTAGATTTCAAGAAAAATGAATTTACACATAGCAATGCAGTTTCTGAGAATTCTTCTTTCCCGGTTTTCTCTGAGGATATTTCCTTGTTCACCATAGCCCTGCCCTCAATGAGCACCCAAATATCTCTTTGCAGAATCCACGACAATAGTGTTATCAAACTGTTCAAAGAATGAAAGGGTGGAACTCTGTGTGATGAAGTCACACATCAGAAAGCAATCACCGAGAAAGCTTCTCTCTAGTTATTATCTGAGGATATTTCCTTTTTCACCATGGGTCCCCATGGGCTCCCTAATGTCACTTAGCAGATTCCACTTAAAGAGTGTTAGCAAACTGTTTCCTGAGGACTAAATTGGAACACGGTGAGATGAATTCACAGATCACAAAGAAGTTTCTCAGAAAGCTTCTTTCACGTTTTGAACTGATGATATATTCTTTATCAGTGTAGGCCTCAATGTGATCCAAAGTAGCCCTTCTCAGGTTCCTCAAAGACAGTGCTAATGGACTGCTCCACGAAGCAGAAGTGTAACTCTGGGAGATGAATTCACACATCACCAGGAAGTTTCTAAGAAACTTCTTTCCAGTTTTGATTTGAAGATATTTCCTTTGTCACCGTAAGCTTCATTGTGCTAAGAAATATCCCATTGCAGATTTCAAGAAAACTGTGTTAGCAAACTGATCACTGAAGAGAAACGTGTAACTCTGTGAGTTGCATTCACACATCGCAATGCAGTTTCTCAGAAGGCTTCTTTCCAGTTTTCTCTGAGGATATTTCCTTTTCACCATAGCCCTCAATGAGCTCCCAAATATCACTTTGCAGAATCCACGAATACAGTGTTAGCAAACTGCTCCAACAATGAAAGGGTGGAACTCTGTGTGATGAAGTCACACATCAGAAGCAATCTCTCAGAAAGCTACCCTCTAGTTATTATCTGAGGATATTTCCTTTTCACCATGGACCCCATGGGCTCCCAAATGTCACTTAGCAGATTCCATGAAAGAGTGTTAGCAAACTGCTTGCCTGAGGACTAATTGGAACACGGTGAGATGAATTCACAGATCACAAAGAAGTTTCTCAGAAAGCTTCTTTCACGTTTTGTACTGATGATATATCCTTTATCAGCATAGGCCTCAATGCGATCCAAAGTAGCCCTTCTCAGGTTCCTCAAAGACAGTGCTAATGGACTGCTCCACGATAAAGAAGTTCAACTCTGGGATATGAATTCACACATCACCAGGATATTTCTAAGAAACTTCTTCCTAGTTTTCCTCTGAAAATATTTTCTTTGTCACAGTAATCTTCTTTGCGCTAAGAAGAATCCCAATGCAGATTTCAAGAAAACTGTGTTAGCAAACTGATCACTGAAGAGAAACCTGTAACTCTGTGAGTTGGCATTCAGACATCGCAATGCAGTTACTCAGAAGGCTTCTTACCAGTTTTCTCTGAGGATATTTCCTTTTCACCATAGCCCTCAATGAGCTCCCAAATATCTCTTTGCAGAATCCACGAATACAGTGTTAGCAAACTGTTCCAAGAATAGCAGTGTGGAACTTGTGTGATGAAGTCACACATCAGAAAGCAGTCTCTCAGGAAGTTTCTCTCTAGTTATTATCTGAGGATATTTCCTTTTCACCATGGGCCCCATGGGCTCCCAAATGTCACTTAGCAGATTCCATGGAAAGAGTGTTAGCAAAGTGCTTCCTGAGGACTAAGTTGAAACTCTGTGAGATGATTTCACAGATCACAAAGAAGTTTCTCAGAAAGCTTCTTTCACGTTTTGAACTGATGATATATCCTTTATCAGCATAGGCCTCAATGCGATCCAAAGTAGCCCTTCTCAGGTTCCTCAAAGACAGTGCTAATGGACTGCTCCACGATAAAGAAGTTCAACTCTGGGATGTGAATTCACACATCACCAAGATATTTCTAAGAAAGTTCTTTCTAGTTTTCCTCTGAAAATATTTTCTTTGTCACAGTAATCTTCATTGCGCTAAGAAGAATCCCATTGCAGATTTCAAGAAAACTGTGTTAGCAAACTGATCACTGAAGAGAAACGTGTAACTCTGTGAGTTGCATTCAGACATGGCAATGCAGTTACTCAGAAGGCTTCTTACCAGTTTTCTCTGAGGATATTTCCTTTTCACCATAGCCCTCAATGAGCTCCCAAATATCTCTTTGCAGAATCCACGAATACAGTGTTAGCAAACTGTTCCAAGAAGGAAGGGTGGAACTCTGTGTGATGAAGTCACACATCAGAAAGCAATCTCTCAGAAAGTTTCTCTCTAGTTATTATCTGAGGATATTTCCTTTTCACCATGGCCCCATGGGCTCCCAAATGTCACTTAGCAGATTCCAGGAAAGAGTGTTAGCAAACTGCTTCCTGAGGACTAAGTTGAAACTCTGTGAGATGAATTCACAGATCACAAAGAAGTTTCTCAGAAAGCTTCTTTCACGTTTTGAACTGATGATATATTCCTTTATCAGTGTAGGCCTGATGTGATCCAAAGTAGTCCTTCTCAGGTTCCTCAAAGACAGTGCTAATGGACTGCTCCACGAAGCAGAAGTGTAACTCTGGGATGAATTCACACATCACCAAGAAGTTTCTAAGAAAGCTTCTTTCTAATTTTCCTCTGAAGATATTTCCTTTGTCACCGTAAGCTTCATTGTGCTAAGAAATATCCCATTGCAGATTTCAAGAAAACTGTGTTAGCAACTGATTACTGAGGAGAAACGTGTAACTCTGTGAGTTGCATTCACACATGGCAATGCAGTTTCTCAGAAGGCTTCTTTCCAGTTTTCTCTGAGGATATTTCCTTTTCACCATAGCCCTCAATGAGCTCCCAAATATCACTTTGCAGAATCCACGAATACAGTGTTAGCAAACTGTTCCAAGAATGAAAGGGTGGAACTCTGTGTGATGAAGTCACACATCAGAAAGCAATCTCTCAGAAAGCTACCTCTAGTTATTATCTGAGGATATTTCCTTTTCACAATGGACCCCATGGGCTCCCAAATGTCACTTAGCAGATTCCATGAAAAGAGTGTTAGCAAACTGCAAACTGAGGACTAAATTGGAACACGGTGAGATGAATTCACAGAGCACAAAGAAGTTTCTCAGAAAGCTTCTTTCACGTTTTGTACTGATGATATATCCTTTATCAGCATAGGCCTCAATGCGATCCAATGTAGCCCTTCTCAGGTTCCTCAAAGACAGTGCTAATGGACTGCTCCACGATAAAGAAGTTCAACTCTGGGATGTGAATTCACACATCACCAAGATATTTCTAAGAAAGTTCTTTCTAGTTTTCCTCTGAAAATATTTTCTTTGTCACAGTAATCTTCTTTGCGCTAAGAAGAATCCCAATGCAGATTTCAAGAAAACTGTGTTAGCAAACTGATCACTGAAGAGAAACGTGTAACTCTGTGAGTGGCATTCAGACATCGCAATGCAGTTACTCAGAAGGCTTCTTACCAGTTTTCTCTGAGGATATTTCCTTTTCACCATAGCCCTCAATGAGCTCCCAAATATCCTATTTGTAGAATCCACGAATACAGTGTTAGCAAACTGCTCCAAGAATAGCAGTGTGGAACTTGGTGTGATGAAGTCACACATCAGAAAGCAATCTCTCAGAAAGTTTCTCTCTAGTTATTATCTGAGGATATTTCCTTTTCACCATGGGCCCCATGGGCTCCCAAATGTCACTTAGCAGATTCCAGGAAAGAGTGTTAGCAAAGTGCTTCCTGAGGACTAAGTTGAAACTCTGTGAGATGATTTCACAGATCACAAAGAAGTTTCTCAGAAAGCTTCTTTCACGTTTTGTACTGATGATATATCCTTTATCAGCATAGGCCTGATGCGATCCAAAGTAGTCCTTCTCAGGTTCCTCAAAGACAGTGCTAATGGACTGCTCCACGAAAAGAAGTTCAACTCTGGGATGTGAATTCACACATCACCAGGAAGTTTCTAAGAAAGCTTCTTTCTAATTTTCCTCTGAAGATATTCCTTTGTCACCATAAGCTTCATTGCGCTAAGAAGAATCCCATTGCAGAGTTCAAGAAAACTGTGTTAGCAGACTGATGACTGAAGAGAAACATGTAACTCTGTGAGTTGCATTCACACATGGTAATGCAGTTTCTCAGAAGGCTTCTTTCCAGTTTTCTCTGAGGATATTTCCTTTTCACCATAGCCCTCAATGAGCTCCCAAATATCTCTTTGCAGAATCCACGAATACAGTGTTAGCAAACTGTTCCAAGAATAGCAGGGTGGAACTCTGTGTGATGAAGTCACACATCAGAAAGCAATCTCTCAGAAAGCTTCTCTCTAGTTATTATCTGAGGATATTTCCTTTTCACAATGGACCCCATGGGCTCCCAAATGTCACTTAGCAGATTCCATGGAAAGAGTGTTAACAAACTGCTTCCTGAGGACTAATTGGAACACTGTGAGATGAATTCACAGATCACAAAGAAGTTTCTCAGAAAGCTTCTTTCACGTTTTGAACTGATGATATATTCCTTTATCAGTGTAGGCCTCAATGTGATCCAAAGTAGCCCTTCTCAGGTTCCTCAAAGGCAGTGCTAATGGACTGCTCCACAAAGCAGAAGTGTAACTCTGGGAGATGAATTCACACATCAACAAGAAGTTTCTAAGAAAGCTTCTTTCTAGTTTTCCTCTGAAGATATTCCTTTGTCACCATAAGCTTCATTGTGCTAAGAAGAATCCCATTGCAGATTTCAAGAAAACTGTGTTAGCAAACTGATCACTGAAGAGAAACGTGTAACTCTGTGAGTTGCATTCACACATCGCAATGCAGTTTCTCAGAAGGCTTCTTTCCAGTTTTCTCTGAGGATATTTCCTTTTCACCATAGCCCTCAATGAGCTCCCAAATATCACTTTGCAGAATCCACGAATACAGTGTTAGCAAACTGCTCCAAGAATGAAAGGGTGGAACTCTGTGTGATGAAGTCACACATCAGAAAGCAATCTCTCAGAAAGTTTCTCTCTAGTTATTATCTGAGGATATTTCCTTTTCACCATGGGCCCCATGGGCTCCCAAATGTCACTTAGCAGATTCCATGGAAAGAGTGTTAGCAAACTGCTTCCTGAGGACTAAGTTGGAACACGGTGAGATGAATTCACAGATCACAAAGAAGTTTCTCAGAAAGCTTCTTTCACGTTTTGAACTGATGATATATCCTTTATCAGCATAGGCCTCAATGCGATCCAAAGTAGCCCTTCTCAGGTTCCTCAAAGACAGTGCTAATGGACTGCTCCACGAAGCAGAAGTGTAACTCTGGGAGATGAATTCACACATCACCAAGAAGTTTCTAAGAAAGCTTCTTTCTAGTTTTCCTCTGAAGATATTTCCTCTGTCACCGTAAGCTTCATTGTGCTAAGAAATATCCCATTGCAGATTTCAAGAAAACTGTGTTAGCAAACTGATCACTGAAGAGAAACATGTAACTCTGTGAGTTGCATTCACACATCGCAATGCAGTTTCTCAGAAGGCTTCTTTCCAGTTTTCTCTGAGGATATTTCCTTTTCACCATAGCCCTCAATGAGCTCCCAAATATCACTTTGCAGAATCCACGAATACAGTGTTAGCAAACTGCTCCAAGAATAGCAGGGTGGAACTCTGTGTGATGAAGTCACACATCAGAAAGCAATCTCTCAGAAAGCTACCCTCTAGTTATTATCTGAGGATATTTCCTTTTCACCATGGACCCCATGGGCTCCCAAATGTCACTTAGCAGATTCCATGGAAAGAGTGTTAGCAAACTGCTTCCTGAGGACTAAGTTGAAACTCTGTGAGATGAATTCACAGATCACAAAGAAGTTTCTCAGAAAGCTTCTTTCTAGTTTTCCTCTGAAAATATTTTCTTTGTCACAGTAATCTTCTTTGCGCTAAGAAGTGTCCAATAGTAGATTTCAAGAAAACTGTGTTAGCAAACTGCTTCCTGAGGACTAAATTGGAACACGGTGAGATGAATTCACATCACCAAGAAATTTCTAAGAAAACTTCTTTCCAGTTTTCTCTGAGGATATTTCCTTTTCACAATGGACCCCATGGGCTCCCAAATGTCACTTAGCAGATTCCACTTAAAGACTGTTAGCAAACTGCTCCAAGAATGAAAGGGTGGAACTCTGTGATGAAGTCAAACATCAGAAAGCAATCTCTCAGAAAGCTTCTTTCACGTTTTGAACTGATGATATATCCTTTATCAGCATAGGCCTCAATGCGATCCAAAGTAGTCCTTCTCAGGTTCCTCAAAGACAGTGCTAATGGACTGCTCCACGATAAAGAAGTTCAACTCTGGGATGAATTCACACATCACCAAGAAGTTTCTAAGAAAGTTCTTTCTAGTTTTCCTCTGAAGATATTTCCTTTTCACCATAGCCCTCAATGAGCTCCCAAATATCACTTTGCAGAATCCACGACAATAGTGTTATCAAACTGTTCAAAGAATGAAAGGGTGGAAATCTGTGTGATGAAGTCACACATCAGAAAGCAATCTCTCAGAAAGCTACCTCTAGTTATTATCTGAGGATATTTCCTTTTCACCATAGCCCTCAATGAGCACCCAAATATCACTTTGCAGAATCCACGACAACAGTGTTAGCAAACTGATCACTGAAGAGAAACCTGTAACTCTGTGAGATGAATTCACATATTAACAAGAAATTTCTAAGAAAACTTCTTTCCAGTTTTCTCTGAGGATATTTCCTTTTCACCATAAGCTTCATTGTGCTAAGAAGAATCCCAATGCAGATTTCAAGAAAACTGTGCTATCAAACTGATCACTGAAGAGAAACCTGTAACTCTGTGAGATGAATTCACAGATCACAAAGAAGTTTCTCAGAAAGCTTCTTTCACGTTTTGAACTGATGGTATA
>DAKLCV010000547.1:0-11509 GCA_030247045.1 Colobus guereza
CCTTAGCTGACTCATAAAACAGTGTTAGAATACTGCTCAATGAAAAGAAGCTTAACTGTGCGAGTGGACTTCATGTGACCTAGAGCAGTTTCACAGAAAGTTTCCTTCTGGTTTTATTCGGATTTCTTTTCAGCATATTCTTAAGAGCGTTCCCAAATGTCCTTTCTCAGGTTCCACAGAAACAGTGATTTCAAACTGCTCAATCCAAAGAATGATTTAACTCTGAGATGAATACACACATCACAAAGCAGTTGCTCTGAAAACTTCTCTCCAGTTTTCATCGGAAGTTTCCTTTCTCACCACAAGCCCAGTGCACAATAACTTCACAGATTCCTCAAAGACAGAGTTTCCAAACTGGGCAACATAGTGTAAGCTTTAACTCTCTGAAATGAATGCACACGTCAGAGCAGTTTCTTGGAATGCTTCTTTCTGGGTTTTATTTCAGGATATTTCACTTTTCATAGTCTTCAATGCTGCAAAATATCACTTTTCACTTTACAGGAACAGTGTTCAAACACTGCCTTATGAGAAAAGAGGTATAACTCCTGAGTGGAATGCACACAAAGCAGTTTCTCAGAAAGCTTCTCTCCAGTTTTTATCTGAAGATATCTCCACAGGCCTGAATGTGCTCCCAAATGTCCTTCGAATCCTCCATGATGCAGTTTCAAAACTGTAATAGAAAAGTTTATCTATGTGAGATGAATAGACATATCTATCACAAGCAGTTTCACAGAAAGCTTCTTTCCAGTTTTTTCTGAGGATATTTCCTTTTTCCATAGCCATCCATATACTCTGAATGTCCCTGGTAGCTTTTTCTCCAAACGGGATTCCCCAATCCTCTATGAGAAGAAAAGTATAACTCTGTGAGTGGAATGCACATCACAAAGCAGCTCCTCAGAAATCTTCTCTCAGTATCTATCTGAAGATATTTCCGTTTTCACCATAAGCCTCAAAGTGCTCCAGTATCCCTTAGCTGACTCACCTAAAACAGTGTTAGAATACTGCTCAATGAAAACAGAAGCTTAACTGTGCGAGTGGACTTCATGTGACCTAGAGCAGTTTCACAGAAGTTTCCTTCTGGTTTTATTGGAGGTTTCTTTTCAGCATATTCTTAAGTGTTCCCAAATGTCCTTTCTCAGGTTCCACAGAAACAGTGATTTCAAACTGCTCAATCCAAAGAATGATTTAACTCTATGAGATGAATACACATCACAAAGCAGTTGCTCTGAAAGCTTCTCTCCAGTTTTCATCGGAAGTTTCCTTTCTCACCACAAGCCCAGGCCACTTAATATCCCTTCACAGATTCCTCAAAGACAGAGTTTCCAAACTGGGCAACATAGTGTAACTTTAACTCTCTGAAATGAATGCACACGTCAGAGAGCAGTTTCTTGAATGCTTCTTTCTGGTTTTATTTCAGGATATTTCACTTTTGCCATAGTCTTCAATGCTGCAAAATATCACTTTTCAGTTTTACAGGAACAGTGTTCAAACACTGCCTTATGAGAAAAGAGGTATAACTCCTGAGTGGAATGCACATCACAAAGCAGTTTCTCAGAAAGCTTCTCTCCAGTTTTGTCTGAAGATATCTCCTATTTCACAGGCCTGAATGTGCTCCCAAATGTCCCTTCACATCCATGATGCAGTTTCAAAACTGTGTAATAGAAAAAGTTTTATCTATGTGAGATGAATAGACATATCTATCACAAGCAGTTTCACAGAAAGCTTCTTTCCAGTTTTGTCTGAGGATATTTCCTTTTCACCATAGTCTTCAATGCTGCAAAATATCACTTTTTCAGTTTTACAGGAACAGTGTTCAAACACTGCCTTATGAGAAAAGAGGTATAACTCCTGAGTGGAATGCACACATCACAAAGCAGTTTCTCAGAAAGCTTCTCTCCAGTTTTTATCTGAAGATATCTCCTATTTCCCACAGGCCTGAATGTGCTCCCAAATGTCCTTCAGAATCCCATCCATGATGCAGTTTCAAAACTGTAATAGAAAGAAAGTTTTATCTATGTGAGATGAATAGACATATCTATCACAAAGCAGTTTCACAGAAAGCTTCTTTCCAGTTTTGTCTGAGGATATTTCCTTTTCACCATAGCCTTTCATATACTCCAAATGTCCCTGGTAGCTTTTCTCCAAACGGGATTCCCAATCCTCTATGAGAAAAGTAACTCTGTGAGTGGAATGCACATGTCACAAAGCAGCTCCTCAATCTTCTCTCCAGTATCTATCTGAAGATATTTCCTTTTCACCATAAGCCTCAAAGCTCCAGTATCCTTAGCTGACTAACCTAAAACAGTGTTAGAATACTGCTCAATGAAAACAGAAGCTTAACTGTGAGTGGACTTCACGTGACCTAGAGCAGTTTCACAGAAGTTTCCTTCTGGTTTTATCGGAGGTATTTCTTTTCAGCATATTCTTAAGAGCGTTCCCAAATGTCCTTTCTCAGGTTCCACAGAAACAGTGATTTCAAACTGCTCAATCCAAAGAATGATTTAACTCTATGAGATGAATACACACATCACAAAGCAGTTTCTCAGAAAGCTTCTCTCCAGTTTTCATCGAAGGCATTTCCTTTCTCACCACAAGCCCAGGCCACTTAATATCCCTTCACAGATTCCTCAAAGACAGAGTTTCCAAACTGGGCAATGTAGTGTAACTTTAACTCTCTGAAATGAATGCACGTCAGAGAGCAGTTTCTTGGAATGCTTCTTTCTTGATTTTAGTTAAGGACATTTCACTTTTCATAGTCTTCAATGCACTGCAAATATCACTTTTTCAATTTTACAGGAACAGTGTTTAAACACTGCCTTATGAGAAAAGAGGTATAACTCCTGAGTGGAATGCACATCACAAAGCAGTTTCTCAGCTTCTCTCCAGTTTTGTCTGAAGATATCTCCTATTTCCCACAGGCCTGAATGTGCTCCCAAATGTCCCTTTGAATCTGTCCATGACGCAGTTTCAAAACTGCATAATAGAAAAAGTTTTATCTATGTGAGATGAATAGACATATCTATCACAAAGCAGTTTCACAGAAAGCTTCTTTCCAGTTTTTTCTGAGGATATTTCCTTTTCACCATAGCTTCATATACTCTGAATGTCCCTGGTAGCTTTTCTCCAAACGATTCCCAATCCTCTATGAGAAAAGTATAACTCTGAGTGGAATGCACATCACAAAGCAGCTCCTCAAATCTTCTCTCCAGTATCTATCTGAAGATATTTCCTTTTCACCATAAGCCTCAAAGCTCCGAGTATCCTTAGCTGACTCACCTAAAACAGTGTTAGAATACTGCTCAATGAAAACAGAAGCTTAACTGTGAGTGGACTTCACGTGACCTAGAAGTTTCACAGAAAGTTTCCTTCTGGTTTTTTGGGATTTCTTTTCAGCATATTCTTAAGTTCCCAAATGTCCTTTCTCAGGTTCCACAGAAACAGTGATTTCAAACTGCTCAATCCAAAGAATGATTTAACTCTATGAGATGAATACACATCACAAAGCAGTTGCTCAAAAGCTTCTCTCCAGTTTTCATCAGAAGACGTTTCCTTTCTCACCACAAGCCTCAGTGTCACTTAATATCCTTCACAGATTCCTCAAAGACAGAGTTTCCAAACTGGGCAATGTAGTGTAAGCTTTAACTCTGAAATGAATGTACACGTCAGAGAGCAGTTTCTTGGAATGCTTCTTTCTGGGTTTTATTTCAGGATATTTCACTTTTCACCATAGTCTTCAATGCACTGCAAAATATCACTTTTCACTTTACAGGAACAGTGTTCAAACACTGCCTTATGATGAAAGAGGTATAACTCCTGAGTGGAATGCACACATCACAAAGCAGTTTCTCAGAAAGCTTCTCTCCAGTTTTTATCTGAAGATATCTCCTTTTCACCACACCTGAATGTGCTCCCAAATGTCCTTCGAATCTGTCCATGATGCAGTTTCAAAACTGTAATAGAAAAAGTTTTATCTATGTGAGATGAATAGACATATCTATCACAAAGCAGTTTCACAGAAAGCTTCTTTCCAGTTTTTTCTGAGGATATTTCCTTTTCACCATAGCCTTCATATACTCTGAATGTCCCTGGTAGCTTTTCTCCAAACGATTCCCAATCCTCTATGAGAAGAAAAGTATAACTCTGTGAGTGGAATGCACATCACAAAGCAGCTCCTCAGAAATCTTCTCAGTATCTATCTGAAGATATTTCCGTTTTCACCATAAGCCTCAAAGTGCTCCTGAGTATCCTTAGCTGACTAACCTAAAACAGTGTTAGAATACTGCTCAATGAAAACAGAAGCTTAACTGTGAGTGGACTTCACGTGACCTAGAGCAGTTTCACAGAAGTTTCCTTCTGGTTTTTATGGAGGTATTTCTTTTCAGCATATTCTTAAGTTCCCAAATGTCCTTTCCCAGGTTCCACGGAAACAGTGATATCAAACTGCTCAATCCAAAGAATGATTAAATTCTATGAGATGATTACACACATCACAAAGCAGTTGCTCAAAAGCTTCTCTCCAGTTTTCATCTGAAGACGTTTCCTTTCTCACCACAAGCCTCAGGGTGCACTTAATATCCTTCACAATTTCCTCAAAGACAGAGTTTCCAAACTGGGCAATGTAGTGTCAGCTTTAACTCTCTGAAATGAATGCAAACGTCAGAGAGGAGTTTCTTGGAATGCTTCTTTCCTGGTTTCATTTCAGGATATTTCCCATTTCACCATAGTCTTCAACACACTGCAAAATATCACTTTTTCAATTTTACAGGAACAGTGTTCAAACACTGCCTTATGAGAAAAGAGGTATAACTCCCCTCGTGGAATGCGCACATCACAAAGCAGTTTCTCTGAAAGCTTCTCTCCGGTTTTTATCTGAAGATATCTCCTTTTTTGCCATATGCCTGAATGTGCTCCCAAATGTCCCTTTGCGAATCCGTCCATGATGCAGTTTCAAAACTGCATAATAGAAAAAATGGTTTATCTGTGTGAGATGAATAGACATATCTACCTCAAAGCAGTTTCATAGAACGCTTCTTTCCAGTTTTGTCTGAGGATATTTCCTTTTTCCATATAGCATAAACTCCTGAATGTCCCTGGTAGCTTTTCTCCAAACGGATTCCATCCTCTATGAGAAGAAAAGTATAACTCTGTGAGTGGAATGCACATCACAAAGCAGTTGCTCAAAGCTTCTCTCCAGTTTTATCTGAAGATATTTCCGTTTTCATAAGCCTCAAAGCTATTATCCTTAGCTGACTCACCTAAAACAGTGTTAGAATACTGCTCAATGAAAACAGAAGCTTAACTGTGAGTGGACTTCGTGACCTAGAGCAGTTTCACAGAAGTTTCCTTCTGGTTTTTATTGGAGGTATTTCTTTTCAGCATATTCTTAAGAGCGTTCCCAAATGTTCTCAGGTTCCACAGAAACAGTGATTTCAAACTGCTCAATCCAAAGAATGATTTAACTCTATGAGATGAATACACACATCACAAAGCAGTTGCTCAAAAGCTTCTCTCCAGTTTTCATCGAAGACGTTTCCTTTCTCACCACAAGCCCAGGGCACCTCTTAATAACCCTTCAGATTCCTCAAAGACAGAGTTTCCAAACTGGGCAATGTAGTGTAAGCTTTAACTCTGAAATGAATGCACGTCAGAGAGCAGTTTCTTGGAACTTCTTTCTGGGTTTTATTTCAGGATATTTCACTTTTCATAGTCTTCAATGCTGCAAAATATCACTTTTCAGTTTTACAGGAACAGTGTTCAAACACTGCCTTATGAGAAAAGTATAACTCCTCAGTGGAATGCACACACCACAAAGCAGTTTCTCAGAAAGCTTCTCCAGTTTTGTCTGAAGATATCTCCTATTTCACCACAGGCCTGAATGTGCTCCCTAATGTCCCTTCGTGAATCTCCATGACGCAGTTTCAAAACTGCATAATATAAAGAAAATTTTCTCTATGTGAGATGAATAGACATATCTATCACATAGCAGTTTCACAGAAAGTTTCTTTCCAGTTTTGTCTGAGGATATTTCCTTTTCACCATAGCCGTCCATATACTCTCAAATGTCCCCTAGCTTTTCTCCAAACGGATTCCCAAATCCTCTATGAGAAGAAAACTATAACTCTATGGAATGCACACGTCACAAAGCAGCTCCTCAGAAATCTTCTCTCAGTATCTATCTGAAGATATTTCCTTTTCACCATAAGCCTCAAAGTGCTCGTATCCCTTAGCTGACTAACCTAAAGAGTGTTAGAATACTGCTCAATGAAAACAGAAGCTTAACTGTGCAGTGGACTTCACGTGACCTAGAGCAGTTTCACAGAAGTTTCCTTCTCTTTTTATTGGAGGGTATTTCTTTTCAGCATATTCTTAAGAGCGTTCCCAAATGTCCTTTCTCAGGTTCCACAGAAACAGTGATTTCAAACTGCTCAATCCAAAGAATGATTTAACTCTATGAGATGAATACACATCACAAAGCAGTTGCTCTGAAAGCTTCTCTCAGTTTTCATTGGAAGACGTTTCCTTTCTCACCACAAGCCCAACTTAATATCCTTCACAGATTCCTCAAAGACAGAGTTTCCAAACTGGGCAATGTAGTGTAAGCTTTAACTCTCTGAAATGAATGCACACGTCAGAGAGCAGTTTCTTGAATGCTTCTTTCTGGTTTTATTTCAGGATATTTCACTTTTCATAGTCTTCAATGCTGCAAAATATCACTTTTCAGTTTTCCAGTGGAACACATCACAAAGCAGTTTCTCAGAAAGCTTCTCTCCAGTTTTATGTGAAGATATCTCCTATTTTCCACAGGCCTGAATGTGCTCCCTAATGTCCCTTCATTTCCGTCCATGATAGTTTCAAAACTGTAATAGAAAAAGTTTTATCTATGTGGATGAATAGACATATCTATCACAGCAGTTTCAGAAAGCTTCTTTCCAGTTTTGTCTGAGGATATTTCCTTTTCACCATAGCAGTCATACTGAATGTCCCTGGTAGCTTTTTCTCCAAACGGATTCCCAATCCTCTATGAGAAGAAAAGTATAACTCTGTGAGTGGAATGCACATGTCACAAAGCAGCTCCTCAGAAATCTTCTCTCATCTATCTGAAGATATTTCCTTTTCACCAAGCCTCAAAGCTCCAGTATCCTTAGCTGACTAACCTAAAACAGTGTTAGAATACTGCTCAATGAAAACAGAAGCTTAACTGTGCAGTGGACTTCACGTGACCTAGAGCAGTTTCACAGAGTTTCCTTCTGGTTTTTATCAGAGGTATTTCTTTTCAGCATATTCTTAGAGCGTTCCCAAATGTCCTTTCTCAGGTTCCACAGAAACAGTGATTTCAAACTGCTCAATCCAAAGAATGATTTAACTCTATGAGATGAATACACACATCACAAAGCAGTTGCTCAAAGCTTCTCTCCAGTTTTCATCGGAAGTTTCCTTTCTCACCACAAGCCCAGGGCCACTTAATATCCTTCACAGATTCCTCAAAGACAGAGTTTCCAAACTGGGCAATGTAGTGTAACTTTAACTCTCTGAAATGAATGCACACGTCAGAGAGCAGTTTCTTGGAATGCTTCTTTCTGGGTTTTATTTCAGGATATTTCACTTTTCACCATAGTCTTCAATGCTGCAAAATATCACTTTTCAGTTTTACAGGAACAGTGTTCAAACACTGCCTTATGAGAAAAGAGGTATAACTCCTGAGTGGAATGCACACACATCTCAGTTTCTCAGAAAGCTTCTCTCCAGTTTTATCTGAAGATATCTCCTATTTCACCACAGGCCTGAATGTGCTCCCAAATGTCCTTTCTCAGGTTCCACAGAAACAGTGATTTCAAACTGCTCAATCCAAAGAATGATTTAACTCTATGAGATGAATACATATCTATCACAAAGCAGTTTCACAGAAAGCTTCTTTCCAGTTTTGTCTGAGGATATTTCCTTTTCACCATAGCCTGTCATATACTCCCAAATGTCCCTGGTAGCTTTTTCTCCAAACGGATTCCCAATCCTCTATGAGAAGAAAAGTATAACTCTGTGAGTGGAATGCACATGTCACAAAGCAGCTCCTCAGAAATCTTCTCTCATCTATCTGAAGATATTTCCTTTTCACCAAGCCTCAAAGCTCCCATATCCTTAGCTGACTAACCTAAAACAGTGTTAGAATACTGCTCAATGAAAACAGAAGCTTAACTGTGCAGTGGACTTCACGTGACCTAGAGCAGTTTCACAGAGTTTCCTTCTGGTTTTATCAGAGGTATTTCTTTTCAGCATATTCTTAGAGCGTTCCCAAATGTCCTTTCTCAGGTTCCACAGAAACAGTGATTTCAAACTGCTCAATCCAAAGAATGATTTAACTCTATGAGATGAATACACACATCACAAAGCAGTTGCTCAAAGCTTCTCTCCAGTTTTCATCGGAAGTTTCCTTTCTCACCACAAGCCTCGGGTGCACTTAATATCCTTCACAGATTCCTCAAAGACAGAGTTTCCAAACTGGGCAATGTAGTGTAACTTTAACTCTCTGAAATGAATGCACACGTCAGAGAGCAGTTTCTTGGAATGCTTCTTTCTGGGTTTTATTTCAGGATATTTCACTTTTCACCATAGTCTTCAATGCTGCAAAATATCACTTTTCAGTTTTACAGGAACAGTGTTCAAACACTGCCTTATGAGAAAAGAGGTATAACTCCTGAGTGGAATGCACACACATCTCAGTTTCTCAGAAAGCTTCTCTCCAGTTTTATCTGAAGATATCTCCTATTTCCCACAGGCCTGAATGTCCCGAATGTCCCTTCAATCTCCATGGCACAGTTTCAAAACTGTAATAGAAAGTTTATCTATGTGAGATGAATAGACATATCTATCACAAAGCAGTTTCACAGAAAGCTTCTTTCCAGTTTTGTCTGAGGATATTTCCTTTTCACCATAGCCTGTCATATACTCCCAAATGTCCCTGGTAGCTTTTTTCTCCAAACGGATTCCCCAATCCTCTGAGAAGAAAAGTATAACTCTGAGTGGAATGCACACACACAAAGCAGCTCCTCAGAAATCTTCTCCAGTATCTATCTGAAGATATTTCCTTTTCACCATAAGCCTCAAAGCTCCAGTATCCTTAGCTGACTAACCTAAAACAGTGTTAGAATACTGCTCAATGAAAACAGAAGCTTAACTGTGAGTGGACTTCAAGTGACCTAGAAGTTTCTGAAAGTTTCCTTCTGGTTTTATCGGAGGTATTTCTTTTCAGCATATTCTTAAGAGCGTTCCCAAATGTCCTTTCTCAGGTTCCACAGAAACAGTGATTTCAAACTGCTCAATCCAAAGAATGATTTAACTCTATGAGATGAATACACATCACAAAGCAGTTGCTCAAAGCTTCTCTCCAGTTTTCATTGGAAGATTTCCTTTCTCACCACAAGCCTCTGTGCACTTAATATCCTTCACAGATTCCTCAAAGACAGAGTTTCCAAACTGGGCAATGTAGTAGCTTTAACTCTGAAATGAATGCACATCAGAGAGCAGTTTCTTGGAATGCTTCTTTCTGGGTTTTATTTCAGGATATTTCACTTTTCATAGTCTTCAATGCTGCAAAATATCACTTTTCAGTTTTACAGTGTTCAAACACTGCCTTGAGAAAAGAGGTATAACTCCTGAGTGGAATGCACATCACAAAGCAGTTTCTCAGAAAGCTTCTCTCCAGTTTTATCTGAAGATATCTCCTATTTCCCACAGGCCTGAATGTGCTCCCAAATGTCCTTTGAATCCATCCATGATGCAGTTTCAAAACTGCATAATAGAAAGAAAGTTTTATCTATGTGAGATGAATAGACATATCTATCACAAAGCAGTTTCACAGAAAGCTTCTTTCCAGTTTTGTCTGAGGATATTTCCTTTTCACCACATATCATATACTCCGAATGTCCCTGGTAGCTTTTCTCAACAGGATTCCTCCTCTATGAGAAGAAGTATAACTCTGTGAGAATGCACATGTCACAAAGCAGCTCCTCAATCTTCTCTCCAGTATCTATCTGAAGATATTTCCTTTTCACCATAAGCCTCAAAGCGCTCCCTATCCCTTAGGATCAAAAACAGTGTTAGAATACTGCTCAATGAAAACAGAAGCTTAACTGTGTGGACTTCATGACCTAGAGCAGTTTCACAGAAAGTTTCCTTCTGGTTTTATCGGAGGTATTTCTTTTCAGCATATTCTTAAGAGCGTTCCCAAATGTCCTTTCTCAGGTTCCACAGAAACAGTGATTTCAAACTGCTCAATCCAAAGAATGATTTAACTCTATGAGATGAATACACACATCACAAAGCAGTTGCTCAAAGCTTCTCTCCAGTTTTCATCGGAAGACGTTTCCTTTCTCACCACAAGCCCTGGCCTCTTAATCCTTCTCAGATTCTCAAAGACAGAGTTTCCAAACTGGGCAATGTAGTGTAAGCTTTAACTCTGAAATGAATGCACATCAGAGAGCAGTTTCTTGGAATGCTTCTTTCTGGGTTTTATTTCAGGATATTTCACTTTTCATAGTCTTCAATGCTGCAAAATATCACTTTTTCAACAGAACAGTGTTCAAACACTGCCTTATGAGAAAGAGGTATAACTCCTGAGTGGAATGCACACATCACAAAGCAGTTTCTCAGAAAGCTTCTCTCCAGTTTTATCTGAAGATATCTCCTTTTCAACACCTGAATGTGCTCCCAAATGTCCTTCAGAATCTGTCCATGATGCAGTTTCAAAACTGTAATATAAAGAAAGTTATCTCTGAGATGAATAGACATATCTATCACAAAGCAGTTTCACAGAAAGCTTCTTTCAGTTTTTTTCAGGATATTTCCTTTTCACCATAGCCATCCATATACTCTCAATGTCCCTGTAGCTTTTCTCCAAACAGGATTCCCATCTGAGAAGAAAAGTATAACTGTGAGTGGAATGCGGCAGCAGTTTGGTAACCCTCTTTTCCTGGAATCTGCCAAGTGATGTTTGGGATCCTATAGGGGCCCATAGTGAAAGAGGACATATCCTCACATAACACTTAGAGAGAAGCCTTCTAAGAGATTGCTCTCTGATGTGTGACTCTATCTCTCAGAGTTCCACCGTGCCCTTCTTGGAACAGCTTGCTAACACTATTGTCGTGGATTCTGCAAAGTGATATTTGGGAACACATTGAAGTCTATGGAACCAAAGCGAGTATCCTCACACAGAGACTGGAAAGAAGCCTTTGGAGAAACTGCACTGTGATGTGTGAATGCAACTCACAGAGTTACAGGTTTCTCTTCAGTGGTCAGTTTGCTAACACAGTTTTCTTGAAATCTGCAATGGGATACTTCTCTTAGCTCAGTGAAGCTCACGGTGACAAAGCAAATAACCTAAGATGAAAACTAGAAAGAAGCTTTCGTAGCAACCTGTTGGTGATGTGTGAGTTTATCTCACCGAGTTACACTCATGTTTCCTGGAGCAGGCCACTAGCTCTCTCCGTGGGATGTCTGAGAAGGGCTGATTTGGATA
>DAKLCV010000548.1:0-11501 GCA_030247045.1 Colobus guereza
TTTGAAAGTTATGGTGAAAAGGTAAATATCCTCAGATACAAACTAGAAAGAAGATTTCTGAGAAAGATCTTCACGATGTGGGAAAACATTTCACAGTTACATCTTTCTTTTCATGGAGCAGTTGATAACACTGTTTTCGTGGAATCTGCAAGGATGTTTGGAGTGCATTGAGGCTTTTTGTGAAAAGGTAATAGTTCCTCAGATAAAATCTAGAAAGAAACTTTCTGAGAAACTGGTTTGTGATGTGTGAATACATCTCAGAGAGGTACACTGTTCTTTTCATTGAGCAGTTTGCTAACACTGTTTTCTTGGAATCTGCAATGGGATATTTCTGAGTGCATTGAAGCTTATGATGACAATGAAAATATGCTAATTTAAAACTAGAAAGAAGCTTTCTGAGAAACCTCTTTGTGATGTGTTAATTTGTCTCAGAGTTACACGATTTGATTCATGGAAGTAGTTTATCACTGTTTTGGTGAATCTGAGATGAGATATTTTGGATCACTTTGAAGCCTATGGTGAGAAAGAAACCTCCTCAGATAAAAACTAGAAAGAAGCTTTCTGAGAAAGTTCTTTGTAATGTGTGAATTCATCTCACAGAGTTACACCTTTTTTTTTTTACATTTAGCAGTTTGCTAACACTGTTTCATAGAATCTGCAAAGGGATGATTTGGAGAGCATTAATTACTATCATGAGAAAGGAAATACCTTCAGATAAAAACTAGATAGAAGCTTTCTGAGAAACTGCTTTGTGACGTGGGAATTCATCTCAGAGTTACACCATGTTTTTCATTAAGCAATTTAATAACAGCATTTTCCTGGAATCTGCAGTAGGATATTTGGAAGCGCATTGAAGCCTATGGTGACAAAGACATATCCTCATATAAAACCAAATAGAGGCTTTCTGAGAAAATGCTTTGTGATATGTAAATTCATCTTACAGAGTTACACTTTTTGATCATTATGCTAAACTGTTTTCTTGGAACCTGCAAGGATTTTTGAGGCATTGAAGCTTATGGTGACAAAGGAAACCCTCAGACAACAAGTAGAAAGAAGCTTTCTGAGGAACGGCTTTGTGATTTCTGAATTCACCTCACAGAGTTAGAGGATTCTTTTTATGGTGCAGTTTGGTATCGCTGTTTTTGCTGAATCTGAGAAGGGATATTTTGGATTGCATTGAAGCCTATAGTGTCAAAGGAAATATCCTCAGATTAAAACTAGAAAGAAGCTTTCAAAGAAACTTCTTTGTGATGTGTGAATTCACCTCACAGAATTACAACTTCCTTTTCATGGAGCAGTTTGCTAACACTATTATCGTGGAATCTGCAAAGGGATATTTGGGAGCGCATTGAGGTCTATGGTGAAAAAGGAAATATCCTCATAAAATCTATAAAGAAGCTTTCTGAGAAACTGCTTTGTGATGTGTGAAATCAAGTCACAGAATTACAATGTTCTTTTCATTGAGCAGTTTGCTGACACTGTTCTCTTGGAATCTGCAATGGCATACAATTTTTATGGAATATGCAAAGGGATATTCGGGATTTCCTTGAAGTCTACAGAGAAAAACGAAATTACTTCAGATAATAACTGGAAAGAAGCTTTTACAGAAACAGTTTTGTGATGTGTGTATTTGTCTTATAGATTTTAACCTTTTTGTTGATTGAACAGTCCGTCATCACTGTTTTTGTGATATCTGAGAAGAGTTATTGGGGAGTATATTGAAGCCTATGTTGACAACGGAAATATAATCAGACAAAAAACAAAAAGAACTTTCTGAGAAACTTGCTTTGTGATATATGAATTTGCCTCACATATTTACCCCTTTATTTTCATGGAGCCATTTGCTAACACTATTTTTGTGGAATCTGCAAAGGTATATTCAAAAGCGAATTGAGGCAAATGGTGAAAAAGGACATAGCCTCACAAAAAAAAAAAACTAGAAAGAAGCTTTCTGAAAAACTGCTTTGTGGTTTGTGAATCCACCTCACAGCATTACACGATGCTTCCAATGGATCAGTTTGATAGCACTGTCTTTGGGGAATCTGAGAAGAAATATTTTGGAATGCATTGAAGTCTATGGTAGCAAAGGAAATATCCTCAGCTAAAATCTAGAAAGAAACTTTCTGTGAAACTACTTTGTGATGTGTGAATGCATCTCACAGAGTTACAGCATTTCTTTCATTGAGAAGTGTGCTCATTTTTTTTGTGGAATCTGTGATGGGATATTCCAGAGTGCATTGAGGCCTATGGTGAAAAAGGAAATATCCTCAGATAAAAACTAGAAAGAAGATTTCTCAGAAACTGCTTTTGGATGTGTGAATTCATCTAAAAGACATACACTATTGTTTTCATTGAGCATTTTGATAATACTGTCTTCATGGAACTGGCAATATGATACTTGGGAACACATTGAAGAATATGGTGACAAAGGAAATATCCCCAGACATAAACCAAAAAGAAACCCTCTGAGAAACATCTTTGTAATGTGTGTATTCATCTCACAGAGTTACACCTTTCTTTTCAAGGAGCAGTTTGCTAACACTGTTTTGTGGAATCTGAGAAGGGATATTTTGTATCTCATTGAAGACTAAGGAAATATCCTCAGATAAAAACTAGATAGAAGCTTTCTGAGAAAGTTCTTGATGATTTGTGAATTCATCTCACAGAGTTACACCTTTATTTTCATAGAGAAGTTTACTAACACACTTTTCGTGGAATCTGCAAGTGGATATTTGGGAGGCATTGAGGCCATATGGTGAAAAGGAAATATCCTCAGATAAAACTAGAAAGAAGCATTTGGAGAAACTGCTTTGTGATGGGTGAATTCAGCTCACAAAGTTACACCATTGTTTTCATGGAGCAATTTGGTAGCACTGTTTTTGGGGAATCTGAGAAGGGATATTTTGGATCACATTGAAGACTATGGTGACAAAGGAAATATCCTCAGATAAAACCAGAAGATGCTTTCTGAGAAAGTTCTTTGTGATGTGTCATCTCACAGAGTTACACTTTTTTTTTTGAGCAGTTTGCTAACACTCTTCATGTAATCTGCAAAGGGATATTTGGGAGCATTGAAGTCTATGGTGAAAAGGAAATATCCTCAGACAAAAACTGAAAGAAGATTTCTGAGAAACTGGTTTGTGATGTGAATTCATCTCACAGAGTTACACTTTCTTTCATTGAGCAGTTTGATAACACTGTTTTCTTGGAATGTGCAATGGATATTTTGGAGCACATTGAAGTTATGGTGACAAAGGAAATATCTCAGTAAAACCTAGAAAGAAACTTTCTGAGAAACTGCTTTGTGATGTTTGAATTCATCTCACAGAGTTATTACATTCTTTTCATGGAACAGTTTGGTAGCACTGTTTTTGGAATCTGAGAAAGATATTTTCAATTGATGGTGACAAAGGAAATATCCTCAGATAGAAACTAGAAAGAAGATTTCTGAGAAACTGCTTTGTGATGTGAATTCATCACACAGGGTTACACTTCTTTTCATGGAGGAGTTTGCTAACACTGTTTTCATGGAATCTGCAATGGATATTTTGGAGCATTGAGGCTTACAGTGAAAAAGGAAATATCCTCAAATAAAAAGAAAGAAACATTTTGAGAAACTGCTTTGTGATGTGTGAATTCATCTCACAGAGTTACACTATTCTTTTCATTGAGCAGTTTGCTAGCACTGTTTTCTTGGAATTTGCAATGGGATATTTTGAGCTCATTGATGACAAAGGATATCCTTGAGAAAAACTAGAAGGAAGTTTTCTGAGAAAATACTTTGTGATTCGTGAATTCATCTCACTGATTTACACAAAACTTTTTCATGGAGCAGTTTGGTAGCACTGTTTTTGAGGAATTTGAAAAGGGATATTTGGATGCATTGAAGCCTAGTGAAAAGGAAATATCCTCAGATAAAAACTAGAAAGAATCTTTCTCAGAAAGTTTTTGTGATGTGTGAATTCATATCAAAGAGCTACACCTTTATTTTCATGGAGCAGTTTTCTGACACTGTTTCGTGGAATCTGCAAAGGATATTTGGGATTGAGGCCTAGAAAAAGGAAATATCCTATAAAACCTAGAAGGAGGCTTTGTGAGAAACTGCTTTGTGATGTGTGAATTCATCTCACAGAGTTACACTGTTGTTTTCATTGAGCAGTTTGATAACACTGTTTTCATGGAATCTGCAGTAGGTTATTTAGGAATGCATTGAAGCCTATGGTGACAAAGGGAATATCCTCAGATAAATAACAAAAAGAAGCTTTCTGAGGGACTGCTATGTAAGGTGTGAATTCATCTGACAGAGTTACACTGTTCTTTTCATTGAGCAGTTTGCTAAGACTGTTTCTTTGGAATATGCATTGGGATCTTGTGAGCACATTGAAGATTATGGTGAAAAAGGAAATATACTCATATTAATACTAGAAAGAACCTTTCTGAGAAACTGCTTTGTGTTGTGTTAATTCATCTCACAGAGATACATGGTTCATTTCATGGATCAATTTGGTAGCACTGCTATTGTGATGTCTGAAAAGGGATATTTGGGAGTGCATGGAAGCTGATGGTGGAAAAGGAAATATCCTGAGATAAAAACTAGAAAGAAGATTTCTGTGAAATTTCTTTGTGATGGGTGAATTCATCACACAGTGTTACACCTTTATTTTTTTTGAACTGTTTGGTAGCACTGTTTTTATGGAATATGCAAAGGGATATTCGGGAGCTCCTAGGGGCCTATAGTGAAAAAGGAAATAACTTCAGATAAAAACTGTAAAGAAGCTTCTCGAGAAAAGGTTTTGTGATGTGTGTATTCATCTCATAGTGTTTAAACTTTGTTCTGATTGAGAAGTCCATCATCACTGTTTTTGTGGTACCTGAGAAGAGTTATTTTGGGAGCACATTAGCCTATGGTGCCAAAGAAATATAATCAGACAAAAAACAAAAAGAAGCTTTCTGAGAAACTTCTTTGTGATGTGTGAATTCATCTCACGGATTTACACCTTTATTTTCATGGAGCTGTTTGCTAATACTATTTTCGTGAAATCTGCAAAGGGATTTTCACAAGCACATTGAGGCAAATGGTGAAAAAGGATATATCCTCAGACAAAAGTAGATACACTTTCTGAAAAACTGCTTTGTGATTTGTGAATTCATCTCACAGAGTTACATGATTCTTTTCATGGAGCAGTTTCGTTGCACTGTTTTTCGGGAATCTGAGAAGGAATATTTTGGATCACATTGAAGACTATGGTGACAAAGGAAATATCCTCAGATAAAACCTAGAAGGATGCTTTCTGAGAAAGTTCTTTGTGATGTGTGAATGTGTGAATTCATCTCACAGAGTTGCACCTTTCTTTTCATGGAGCAGCTTGCTAACACTGTTTTCATGTAATCTGCAAAGGGATATTTGGGAGCATGTTGAAGTCTGTAGTGAAATACCAAATATCCTCAGACAAAAAGTAGAAAGAAGATTTCTGAGAAACTGGTTTGTGATGTGTGAATTCATCTCACAGAGTTACACTGTTCTTTTCACTGAGCAGTTTGCTAACACTGTTTTCTTTATGTGAGATGGTATATTTTCAAGCATTGAAGCTTATGGTGACAAAGGAAATATTCTCAGTAAAACCTAGAAAGAAACTTTCTGAGAAACTTCTTTGTGGATGTGTGAATTCATCTCACAGAGTTACACCATTCTTTTCATTGAGCAGTTTGCTACCACTGTTTTTGGAATCTGTGATGGGACATTCAGATTGTACTGAGCCTATGGTCAAGAAGGAAATATCCTCAGATAAAATCTAGAAAGAGGCTTTCTGAGAAATTTGGATGTGAATTCATCTCACAGAGATACACTGTTGTTTTCATTGAGAAGTTTAATAACACTGTTTTTGTGGAATCTGCAAAGGATATTTTGGATTGCATTGAAGCCTATGGTGACAAAGGAAAATATCAGATAAAACCAGAAAGAAGCTTTCTGAGAAACTTCTTGTGATGTGTGAATTCATCTCACAGAGTTACACCTTTATTTTCATGGGGCAGTTTGCAACACTGTTTTTGTGGATCTGCAAAGGATATTTTGGAGTCCATTGAGGCCAGTGAAAAAGGAAATATCCTCAGATAAAAACTAGAAAGAAGATTTATGAGAAACAACTGTGTGATGTGTGAATTCATCTCACAGAGTTACACTGTTGTTTCATGGAGAAGTTGGTAGTACTGTTTTTGGGGAATCTGAGAAGGGTTATTTGGAATTGAAGTATGGTGAAAAGGAAATATCCTCAGATAAAAACTAGAAAGAAGCTTTCTGAGAAAGTTTCTGTGATGTGTGAATTCATCTCACAGAGTTACACCTTTCTTTTCATGGAGCAGTTTGCAAACCCTGTTTTGTGGAAACTGCAGAAGTGATATTTTGATGCATTGAGGCCTATGGTGAAAAAGAAATATCCTCAGATAAAAACTAGAAAGAATTTCTGAGAAAGTTCTTGTGATGTGTGAATTCATCTCACAGAGTTACACTTCTTTTCATGAGAAGTTTGATAACACTGTTTTCGTGGAATCTGCAATGGATATTTGGGAGCATTGAAGAATATGGTGACAAAGGAAATATCCTCAGACAAAAACAGAAAAAAGCTTTCTGAGAAACTGTTTGTGATGTGTGAATTCATCTCACAGAGTTACACCTTTCTTTTCATGGAGCAGTTTGCTAGCACTGTTTTGGAATCTGCAAAGGGATATTTTGGATGCATTGAAGCCTATGGTGACAAAGGAAATATCCTCAGACAAAAACTAGAAAGAAGCTTTCTGAGAAAGTTCTTTGTGATGTGTGAATTCATCTCACAGAGTTACATGATTCTTTTCATGGAGCAGTTTGCTAACACTGTTTTTGTGGAATCTGCAAAGGATATTTTGGATCACATTGAAGCCTATGGTGACAAAGAAATATCCTCAGATAAAAACTAGAAAGAAACTTTCTGAGAAAGTTCTTTGTGATGTGAATTCATCTCACAGAGTTACACCATTCTTTTCATGGATCAGTTTGGTAGCACTGTTTTGGGGAATCTGAGAAGGGATATTTTGGATTGCATTGAAGCCTATGGTGACAAAGGAAATATCCTCAGATAAAAACTAGAAAGAAGCTTTCTGAGAAAGTTCTTTGTGATGTGAATTCATCTCACAGAGTTACACTTTCTTTTCATGGAGCAGTTTGCTAACACTGTTTTCATGGAATCTGCAAAGGGATATTTTGGATTGCATTGAAGCCTATGGTGACAAAGGAAATAAATATCCTCAGATAAAAACTAGAAAGAAACTTTCTGAGAAACTTCTTTGTGATGTGAATTCATCTCACAGAGTTACACTGTTCTTTTCATTGAGCAGTTTGCTAACACTGTTTTCTTGGAATCTGCAAAGGGATATTTGGGAGTGCATTGAGGCCTATGGTGACAAAGGAAATATCCTCATATAAAACTAGAAAGAAGCTTTCTGAGAAACTGCTTTGTGATGTGTTAATTCATCTCACAGAGTTACATGATTCTTTTCATGGAGCAGTTTGGTAGCACTGTTTTGGGGAATCTGAGAAGGATATTTTGGATTGCATTGAAGCCTATGGTGAAAAGGAAATATCCTCAGATAAAAACTAGAAAGAAACTTTCTGAGAAAGTTCTTTGTGATGTGTGAATTCATCTCACAGAGTTACACTTTCTTTTCATGGATCAGTTTGCTAACACTGTTTTGGAATCTGCAAAGGGATATTTGGGAGTGCATTGAGGCCTATGGTGAAAAGGAAATATCCTCAGACAAAAACTAGAAAGAAGCTTTCTGAGAAACTGCTTTGTGATTTGTGAATTCATCTCACAGTGTTACACCATTCTTTTCATGGAGCAGTTTGGTAGCACTGTTTTGGGGAATCTGAGAAGGGATATTTTGGATTGCATTGAAGCCTATGGTGACAAAGAAATATCCTCAGATAAAAACTAGAAAGAAACTTTCTGAGAAACTGCTTTGTGATGTGTTAATTCATCTCACAGAGTTACACCATTCTTTTCATGGGTCAGTTTGGTAGCACTGTTTTGGGGAATCTGAGAAGGGATATTTTGGATCACATTGAAGCCTATGGTGAAAAAGGAAATATCCTGAGATAAAAACTAGAAAGAAGCTCTCTGAGAAAGTTCTTTGTGATGTGTGAATTCATCTCACAGAGTTACAACTTTCTTTTCATGGAGCAGTTTGCTAACACTGTTTTCGTGGAATCTGCAAAGGGATATTTGGGAGTGCATTGAGGCCTATGGTGAAAAAGGAAATATCCTCAGACAAAAAACAAAAAGAAGCTTATTGAGAAACATCTTTGTGATGTGTGAATTCATCTCACAGAATTACACTGTTCTTTTCATTGAGCAGTTTGCTACCCCTGTTTTCTTGGTATCTGCAATCTGATATTTTGGAGCACATTGAAGCTTAGGGTGACAAAGGAAATATCCTCATATGTAAACTAGAAAGAAGCTTTCTGAGAAACCATTTTGTTATGTGTTAATTCATCTCACAGAGTTTCAGGATTATTTTCATGGATCAGTTTGGTAGCACTGTTTTGGGGTATCTGAGAAGGGATATTTTGGATTGCTTTGATGAATATGGTGACAAACGAAATAGTCTCAGATAAGAACTAGAAAGAAACTTTATGACAAAGTTCAATGTGATGTGTGAATTCATCCAATAGAGTTACACCTTTCTTTTCATGGATCAGTTAGCTAACACTGTTTTTTGGAATCTGCAAAGGGATATTTGGCAGCACATTGAGGCCTATAGTGGAAAAAATTGTATACTCACATAAAAACTAGAAAGAAGGTTTCTGAGAAACTGCTGTATGATGTGTGAATTCATCTCACAGAGATACAGCTTACTTTTTATGGAGTTGCAAACCCTGTTTTTGTGGAATCTGCTAAGTGATATATGGGAGCACATTGAAGAATATGGTGACAAAGGAAATATCCCCAGACAAAAACCAGAAAGAAGCTTATGAGAAACTGTTTTCTGAAGTGTGAATTCACCTCACAGAGTTACACCTTTCTTTTCATGGAGCAGTTTGCTAACACTGTTTTCGTGGAATCTGAAAAGGGATATTCACGAGCGCATTGAGGCCTATGGTGAAAAAGGAACTATCCTCAGACAAAAACAAGAAAGAAGCTTTCTGAGAAACTCCTTTGTGATTTGTGAATTCATCTCACAGTGTTACATGATTCTTTTCATGGAGCAGTTTGGTAGCACTGTTTTGGGCAATCTGAGAAGGGATATTTGGGATTGTATTGAAGCCTATGGTGACAAGGGAAATATCCTCAGATAAAAACTAGAAAAAAGCTTTCTGATAAACCACTTTGTGAAGAGTTAATTCATCTTACAGGGTGACACGATTCTTTTCATGGATCAGTTTGGTAGCACTGTTTTGGGGGAATCTGAGAAGGGATATTTTGGATCACATTGAAGCCTATGGTGACAAAGGAAATATCCTCAGATAAAAACTAGAAAGAAGCTTTCTGAGAAAGTTCTTTGTGATGTGTCAATTCATCTCACAGAGTTACACTTTTCTTTTCATGGACCAGTGTGTCAACACTGTTTTCGTGCAATCTGCAAAGGGATATTTGGGAGCAATTTGAGGCCTATGGTGATAAAGGAAATATTCTCAGATAAAAACTGGAAGGAAGCTTTCTGGGTAACTGATTTGTCATTTGTGAATTCATCTCACAGAGTTACACTGTTCTTTTCATTGAGTAGTTTGTGAAAACTGTCTTCTTGCCATCTGCAGTGGAATATTTTGGAGCGCATTGAAGCTTATGGTGACAAAGGAAATATCCTCATTTAAAAACAAGAAAGAAGCTTTCTGAGAAACCGCTTTGTGATGTGTTAATTCATTTCACAGAGTTACATGATTCTTTTCATGAATCATTTTGGTAGCAGTGTTTTGGGGAATATGAGAAGGGATATTTTGGATCGCATTGAAGACTATGGTGACAAAGGAAATATACTCATGTAAAAACTGCAAACAAGCTTCTGAGAAACTTCTTCATGATGTGTTAATTCATCTCACTGAGTTAAAACTTTCTTTTCATGGAGAAGTTTGGTAACAATGTTTTCATGGAATCTGCAAAGGGATATTTGGCAGCACATTGAGGCCTATAGTGAAAAGGAAATATCCTCAGAAAAACTAGAAAGAAGTTTTCTGTGAACCTGCTTTGTGATGTGTCAATTCATCTCACAGTGTTACATGATTCTTTTCATGGACCAGTGTGTCAACACTGTTTTCATGGAATCTGCAGTAGGATATAAGGGAGTGCATTAAAGTCTTTGGTGACACAAGAAATATCCTTACAAAAAGCACAAAGAAATTTTCTGAGAAACTGCTTTGTGATGTGTGAATTCATCTCAGAGTTACACGATTCTTTTCATGGAACAGTTTGGTGGCACTGTTTTGGGGAATCTGAGAAGGATATTTTGGATCGCATTGAAGCCTATGGTGACAAAGGAAATATCTTCAGATAAAAACTGGAAGGAAGCTTTCTGAGAAAGTTCTTTGTGATGTGTGAATTCATCTCACAGTGTTACACTGTACTTTTCACTGAGCAGTTTGCTAACACTGTTTTGTGGAATCTGCAAAGGGATATTTGGGAGCCCATTGAGGCCTATGGTGGAAAAGGAAATATCCTCAGATAAAAACTAGAAAGAAACTTTCTGAGAAACTGCTTTGTGATGTGAATTCATCTCACAGAGTTACACTGTTCTTTTCATTGAGCAGTTTGCTAACGTTCTTTTCTTGGAATCTGCAATGGGATATTTCTAATTCTATTGAAGCTTATGGTGATAAAGGAAATGTCATATAAAAACTAGAAAGAAGCTTTCTGAGAAACTGCTTTCTGATGTGTTAATTCATCTCACAGAGTTATATGATTCTTTACACGGATTAGTTTTGTCAACCTCAAGACAGGGCACTTAGAAACTGCAATGTCAAGAAATTATGCTTCATTAAAGCATGGGAATGTTATTTACATGGACCTCATTACTTCATTTTTACATGGGAATGTAAATAATTGAAGAGATTGTTAAAGACTAAATCATGCACATTCAATAACTTTGTAAAGTATTAATGATAACTGAAACAAATTTTGATGGTCCCCAAAAATGCTAAAATATAAAACAATACTGGCCAATTAAAGATAGAAAACAATCCTAATGAAGCTCCCCAACAGACACATTAAAACTTCTCTGTACATTAAACATTTGGGATTTCAAAGGAAAACCCAGATTCATTCCATTCTTAATAAGGCATTTAAAAAAAAATCTTAGGTAATACAATATTTCATTTAAAATTTTCAAAATTCCATTACATTCACAATTTCATTTGATCCTCAAAACAATCTCCTGAGTTAGGCAGAACAGGTATTACTAACAACTAACTCCATTTTACAGTTGAGGGAACTGAGATACTCAGCTCAAGCTGGCCCAGGCTGTCCCATCCAGCAAGG
>DAKLCV010000549.1:0-11437 GCA_030247045.1 Colobus guereza
TGGAATGGAATGGAACATGGAATAAAATGGAATGGAATGGAAAGGAATATGGAATGGAATGGAATACAGAATGGAAAGGAATATGGAATGGAATGGAATACATTAGGGAATGGAATGGATTGAAATTAAAATATGGTATGAAATGGAATAAGGACTGCAACTGAATGGAATTCAATGGAATGGAATATTAAACGGAACGGAATTCGATGTGGAATGGAATGGAATATGGAATGCAATGGAATATGGAATGGAAAGGAATATGGAATGGAGTGGAACGGAACGGAATGGAATATAAAACTGAATGGAATGGATGGAATGGAATGCAATGGAATATGGAATGGAATGGAATACGGTATGGAATGACATATGGAATGGAATGGAACATGGAATAAAATGGAATGGAATATGGAATGGAATGGAATGGAATGAAATAAGGAATGGAATGAAATGGAAAGGAATATGTAATGGAATATTGAATGGAATGGAACGGAGTGGAATAGAATGGAATGGAATATGGAATAGAGTAGAATATGGAAAAGAGTGGAATATGGAATGGAATGGAATGGAACAGAATGGAATGGAAAAGAACGTAATATGTAGTAGAATGGAATGGAATGGAATGGAATGGAAAGGAAGCGAAGGAAGAGGAATGGAATGTAGAATGGAATGGAATGTGGAATGGAATGGAACAAAACGAAATGGAACAGAATATAGAATTGAATGGAACGGAATGGAGTGGAACAGAATGGAATGGAACGGAATACGGTGTGGAACGGAATATGCAGTGGAATGGAATGGAATACAGAACGGAACGGAACGGAATACGGTATGGAACGGAATATGCAGTGGAATGGAATGGAATACAGAACGGAACGGATTCTGATATGCGATGGAATGGAATGGAATGAAATGGAATGTGAAGGAATATGGAAGAAATGTAATATGGAATGCGTTGGAATATGGAATGGAATGGAATATGGAATGAACTGAAATGGAACAGAACGGAATGGAATATGGAATGGAATTCAACGGTAATTACTGCAACGCAATCTAGAATGGAATGGAATGTGGTATGGAATGGAATATGGAATGGAATGGAATATGGAATGAATTGAATATGGAATGGAATATGCAATGGAATGGAACGGAACAAAAAGGAATGGAAAGGAATGGAACGGAATATGAATTGGAATGTAAGGGAATGGAATGGAATGGAATGCAGTGGAATATGGAATGGAATGCAATATGAAATGAAATAGAACGGAATAGAATGAAATGGAATATGGAATGTAATGGAAAGTGGAATGCAATGAAAAATAATAGAATTTGGAATGGAGCGTAATGGAATATGGAATGGAATGGAATATGGAACGGAATGGAATGGAATATGGAATGGGATGGAATGAAATGGAATGGAATGGAATGGAATGGAATATGGAATGTAATGTAATGGAATGGAATCCAATATGGAAAGGAATATGGAATGGAATGGATGCAATGGAATACAATGGAATGGAATGGAATATGGAATGGAATGAAATGGAATGTGTTAGAAAGTGTAATGAAATGGAATGGAATAGAATGCAATGGAATGGAATATGGAATGGAATGGAATGGATTAGAATGTGGAATGAAATGGAATGGAATAGAAAGGAATGGAATGGAATGGAATGGAATGGAATGGAATGGAATATGGAATGGAATGGAATGGAATGTTTTGGAATGGAATATGGAACGGAATGAAATAGAACGATATTGTATGGAATGGGACACAATGAAATACGGAATGGAATGGAATATGGAATGGAATAGAATGGAATATAGAATGGAATGGAATATGCAATGGAATGGAATGGAATGAAATATGGAATGAAATGGAATGAATATGGAATGGAATATGGAATGGAATGGAATGGAATGAAATAAGGAATGGAATGAAATGGAAAGGAATATGTAATGGAATATTGAATGGAATGGAACGGAGTGGAATAGAATGGAATGGAATATGGAATAGAGTAGAATATGGAAAAGAGTGAATATGGAATGGAATGGAATGGAACAGAATGGAATGGAAAAGAATGAATATGTAGTAGAATGGAATGGAATGGAATGGAAAGGAAGGAAGGAAAAGGAATGGAATGTAGAATGGAATGGAATGGAATGGAATGGAACAAAATGAAATGGAACAGAATATAGAATTGAATGGAATATGGAATGAAATGGAAATGGAATGGAATGGAATGGAATGAATATGGAATGGAATGAATGGAATGGAATAATGGAATGGAATATGGAATGGAATGAAATGGAATGGAATGAACGGAATGGAATGGAAGGAATATGGAATGGAATGAAATGGAATGTGAAGGAATATGGAATGAATGGAATGGAATATGGAATGGAATGGAATATGGAATGAACTGAAATGGAACAGAACGGAATGGAATATGGAATGGAATTCAACGGTAATTACTGCAACGCAATCTAGAATGGAATGGAATGTGGTATGGAATGGAATATGGAATGGAATGGAATATTGAAAGGAATTGAATATGGAATGGAATATGCAATGGAATGGAACGGAACAAAAAGGAATGGAAAGGAATGGAACGGAATATGAATTGGAATGTAAGGGAATGGAATGGAATGGAATGCAGTGGAATATGGAATGGAATGCAATATGAAATGAAATAGAACGGAATAGAATGAAATGGAATATGGAATGTAATGGAAAGTGGAATGCAATGAAAAATAATAGAATTTGGAATGGAGCGTAATGGAATGGAATATGGAACGGAATGGAATGGAATATGGAATGGGATGGAATGAAATGGAATGCAAAGTAACGGAAAGGATTATGCAACGTAATGTAATGGAATGGAATCCAATAATGGAATGGAATATGGAATGGAATGGATGCAATGGAATACAATGGAATGGAATGGAATATGGAATGGAATGAAATGGAATGTGTTAGAAAGTGTAATGAAATGGAATGGAATAGAATGCAATGGAATGGAATATGGAATGGAATGAATGGAATGGAATATGGAATGGAATGGAATGGAATAGAATGGAATGGAATGGAATGGAATGGAATGGAATGGAATGGAATATGGAATGGAATGGAATGGAATGGAATGAATGAATGGAATATGGAACGGAATGAAATAGAACGATATTGTATGGAATGGGACACAATGAAATACGGAATGGAATGGAATATGGAATGGAATAGAATGGAATATAGAATGGAATGGAATATGCAATGGAATGGAATGGAATGAAATATGGAATGAAATAGAATATGAATGGAATGGAATGGAATGGAATGGAAAAGAATGGAATGGAATGGAATGGAATATGGAATGTAATGTAATGGAATATGGAATGGAATGGAATGGAATATGGAACATAATGGAATGGAATATGGAATGGAATCTAATATGGAATGCGATGGAAAGGAATGGAAAGAAATGGAATATGGAATGAAGTGGAATATGGAATGGATGGAATGGAATGAATGGAATGGAATGGAATATGGAATGGAATGGAATGGAATGGAATATGGAATGGAATGGAAAATGGAATGCAATGGAATCCGAAATGGAATGGAATCGAATGAATATTGAGAGGAAATGATTACGGAATGGAATGGAAGGCAACAGAATGGAAGGAATGGATTGGAAGGAATATGGAATGGAATGGAATATGGAATGCAACGGAATATGGAATGGAAGTGAATATGGAATGCAACGGAATATGGAATGGAATGGAATGTGGAATCAAATGGAAAGGAATGGAATGGAATGGAACATGGAATGGAAAATGGAATGAAATTGAATGTAATGTAATGGAAGGCTATACAGAGTGGAATGGAATATGGAATGCAATGGAATATGAAATGGAATGAAATATGGAATGGATTGGAATATGGAATGGAATGGAATGGAATGGAAGGAATATGGAATGGAATGGAAAATGGAATGGAATGGAATGGAATGGAATGGAATGGAATGAAATATGGAATGAATGGAATATGGAATGGAATGGACTGGAATATGGGATGAAGTGGACTGGAATATGGAATGAATGGAATGAATGGAATGAATGGAATATGGAATGGAAATGGAATGGAATACAGAATGGAATGGAATGGACTGGAATCTGCAATGGAATGGAATATGGAACGAAATGGACTGGATTGGAATGCAACGGAGTGGAATGCAATGGAATGGAATGGAAAGGAATATGGAATGGAATGGAATACAGAATGGAAAGGAATATGGAATGGAATGGAATACATTAGGGAATGGAATGGATTGAAATTAAAATATGGTATGAAATGGAATAAGGACTGCAACTGAATGGAATTCAATGGAATGGAATATTAAACGGAACGGAATTCGATGTGGAATGGAATGGAATATGGAATGCAATGGAATATGGAATGGAAAGGAATATGGAATGGAGTGGAACGGAACGGAATGGAATATAAAACTGAACGGAATGCAGAGTAATGCAATGGAATATGGAATGGAATGGAATACGGTATGGAATGACATATGGAATGGAATGGAACATGGAATAAAATGGAATGGAATATGGAATGGAATGGAATGGAATGAAATGGAATGGAATATGGAATGGAATGGAATATGGAATGGAATATTGAATGGAATGGAACAAAAGGAATGGAATGGAATGGAATATGGAATTGATTTGAATATGGAATTGAGTGGAATATGGAATGGAATGGAATGGAACAGAATGGAATGGAAAAGAACGTAATATGTAGTAGAATGGAATGGAATGGAATGGAAGGAATGGAATGGAGGAATGGAATGTAGAATGGAATGGAATGTGGAATGGAATGGAACAAAACGAAATGGAACAGAATATAGAATTGAATGGAACGGAATGGAGTGGAACAGAATGGAATGGAACGGAATACGGTGTGGAACGGAATATGCAGTGGAATGGAATGGAATACAGAACGGAACGGAATACGGTATGGAACGGAATATGCAGTGGAATGGAATGGAATACAGAACGGAATGGAATGAATGAATGGAATGGAATGGAATGAAATGGAATGTGAAGGAATATGGAAGAAATGTAATATGGAATGCGTTGGAATATGGAATGGAATGGAATATGGAATGAACTGAAATGGAACAGAACGGAATGGAATATGGAATGGAATGAAGGAATATGGAATGGAATGAAATAGAATGGAATGGAATGTGGTATGGAATGGAATATGGAATGGAATGGAATGTTTTGGAATGGAATATGGAATGGAATATGCAATGGAATGGAACGGAACAAAAGGAATGGAAAAGAATGGAATGGAATATGAATTGGAATGTAAGGAATGGAATGGAATGGAATGCAGTGGAATATGGAATGGAATGCAATATGAAATGAAATAGAACGGAATAGAATGAAATGGAATATGGAATGGAATGGAAGAATGGAATGGAATGGAAAAGAATGGAATATGGAATGGAATGGAAATGGAATATGGAATGGAATGGAATATGGAACGGAATGGAATGGAATATGGAATGGGATGGAATGAAATGGAATGGAATATGGAATGGAATATGGAATGTAATGTAATGGAATGGAATCAATATGGAAAGGAATATGGAATGGAATGGATGCAATGGAATACAATGGAATGGAATGGAATATGGAATGGAATGAAATGGAATGTGTTAGAAAGTGTAATGAAATGGAATGGAATAGAATGCAATGGAATGGAATATGGAATGGAATGGAATGGATTAGAATGTGGAATGAAATGGAATGGAATAGAAAGGAATGGAATGGAATGGAATGGAATGGAATGGAATGGAATGGAATATGGAATGGAATGGAATGGAATGGAATGTTTTGGAATGGAATATGGAATACGGAATGAAATGGAATGAATATGGAATGGAATGGAATGGAATGGAATACGGAATGGAATGGAATATGGAATGGAATAGAATGGAATATAGAATGGAATGGAATATGCAATGGAATGGAATGGAATGAAATATGGAATGAAATAGAATAAAGAATGGAATGGAACTGAACGGAACAGAAAGGAATAGAATGGAATGGAATGGAATATGGAATGTAATGTAATGGAATATGGAATGGAATGGAATGGAATATGGAACATAATGGAATGGAATATGGAATGGAATGGAATATGGAATGCGATGGAAAGGAATGGAAAGAAATGGAATATGGAATGAAGTGGAATATGGAGCAGAAGGGAATGGAGCGGAATGGAATGGAATGGAATATGGAATGGAATGGAATGGAATGGAATATGGAATGGAATGGAAAATGGAATGCAATGGAATCCGAAATGGAATGGAATCGAATGAATATTGAGAGGAAATGATTACGGAATGGAATGGAAGGCAACAGAATGGAAGGAATGGAATGGAAGGAATATGGAATGGAATGGAATATGGAATGCAACGGAATATGGAATGGAAGTGAATATGGAATGGAATGGAATGTGGAATCAAATGGAAAGGAATGGAATGGAATGGAACATGGAATGGAAAATGGAATGAAATTGAATGTAATGTAATGGAAGGCTATACAGAGTGGAATGGAATATGGAATGCAATGGAATATGAAATGGAATGAAATATGGAATGGATTGGAATATGGAATTGAATGGAATGGAAAAGAATGGAATATGGAATTGAATGGAATATGGAATGGAATGGAAATGGAATGGAATGGAATGGAATGAAATATGGAATGAATGGAATATGGAATGGAATGGAATGGAATATGGAATGGAGTGGAATGGAATATGGAATGAATGGAATGGAATGGAAAGGAATGGAATATGAAACGGAATTGAATGGAATATAGAATGGAATGGAATGGACTGGAATCTGCAATGGAATGGAATATGGAACGAAATGGACTGGATTGGAATGCAACGGAGTGGAATGCAATGGAATGGAATGGAAAGGAATATGGAATGGAATGGAATACAGAATGGAAAGGAATATGGAATGGAATGGAATACATTAGGGAATGGAATGGATTGAAATTAAAATATGGTATGAAATGGAATAAGGACTGCAACTGAATGGAATTCAATGGAATGGAATATGGAATGGAATGGAATATGGAATGCAATGGAATATGGAATGGAAAGGAATATGGAATGGAAATGGAATGGAATGGAATACGGTATGGAATGACATATGGAATGGAATGGAACATGGAATAAAATGGAATGGAATATGGAATGGAATGGAATGGAATGAAATAAGGAATGGAATGAAATGGAAAGGAATATGTAATGGAATATTGAATGGAATGGAACGGAGTGGAATAGAATGGAATGGAATATGGAATAGAGTAGAATATGGAAAAGAGTGGAATATGGAATGGAATGGAATGGAACAGAATGGAATGGAATGGAATATGGAATGGAATGGAATGGAATGGAATGGAAAGGAAGGGAAGGAAAAGGAATGGAATGTAGAATGGAATGGAATGTGGAATGGAATGGAACAAAACGAAATGGAACAGAATATAGAATTGAATGGAACGGAATGGAGTGGAACAGAATGGAATGGAACGGAATACGGTGTGGAACGGAATATGCAGTGGAATGGAATGGAATACAGAACGGAACGGAACGGAATACGGTATGGAACGGAATATGCAGTGGAATGGAATGGAATACAGAACGGAACGGATTCTGATATGCGATGGAATGGAATGGAATGAAATGGAATGTGAAGGAATATGGAAGAAATGTAATATGGAATGCGTTGGAATATGGAATGGAATGGAATATGGAATGAACTGAAATGGAACAGAACGGAATGGAATATGGAATGGAATTCAACGGTAATTACTGCAACGCAATCTAGAATGGAATGGAATGTGGTATGGAATGGAATATGGAATGGAATGGAATATTGAAAGGAATTGAATATGGAATGGAATATGCAATGGAATGGAAAGGAATGGAACGGAATATGAATTGGAATGTAAGGGAATGGAATGGAATGGAATGCAGTGGAATATGGAATGGAATGCAATATGAAATGAAATAGAACGGAATAGAATGAAATGGAATATGGAATGTAATGGAAAGTGGAATGCAATGGAATGGAATGAATATGGAATGGAGCGTAATGGAATATGGAATGGAATGGAATATGGAACGGAATGGAATGGAATATGGAATGGGATGGAATGAAATGGAATGCAAAGTAACGGAAAGGATTATGCAACGTAATGTAATGGAATGGAATCCAATATGGAAAGGAATATGGAATGGAATGGATGCAATGGAATACAATGGAATGGAATGGAATATGGAATGGAATGAAATGGAATGTGTTAGAAAGTGTAATGAAATGGAATGGAATAGAATGCAATGGAATGGAATATGGAATGGAATGGAATGGATTAGAATGTGGAATGAAATGGAATGGAATAGAAAGGAATGGAATGGAATGGAATGGAATGGAATGGAATGGAATGGAATATGGAATGGAATGGAATGGAATGGAATGTTTTGGAATGGAATATGGAACGGAATGAAATAGAACGATATTGTATGGAATGGGACACAATGAAATACGGAATGGAATGGAATATGGAATGGAATAGAATGGAATATAGAATGGAATGGAATATGCAATGGAATGGAATGGAATGAAATAGAATAAAGAATGGAATGGAACTGAACGGAACAGAAAGGAATAGAATGGAATGGAATGGAATATGGAATGTAATGTAATGGAATATGGAATGGAATGGAATGGAATATGGAACATAATGGAATGGAATATGGAATGGAATCTAATATGGAATGCGATGGAAAGGAATGGAAAGAAATGGAATATGGAATGAAGTGGAATATGGAGCAGAAGGGAATGGAGCGGAATGGAATGGAATGGAATATGGAATGGAATGGAATGGAATGGAATATGGAATGGAATGGAAAATGGAATGCAATGGAATCCGAAATGGAATGGAATCGAATGAATATTGAGAGGAAATGATTACGGAATGGAATGGAAGGCAACAGAATGGAAGGAATGGATTGGAAAGAAATACTGAATTGAATGGAATATGGAATGCAACGGAATATGGAATGGAAGTGAATATGGAATGCAACGGAATATGGAATGGAATGGAATGTGGAATCAAATGGAAAGGAATGGAATGGAATGGAACATGGAATGGAAAATGGAATGAAATTGAATGTAATGTAATGGAAGGCTATACAGAGTGGAATGGAATATGGAATGCAATGGAATATGAAATGGAATGAAATATGGAATGGATTGGAATATGGAATTGAATGGAGTATTGAAAGAAAAGGAATATGTAATTGAATGGAAAATGGAATGGAATGGAGTATGGAATGGAATGGAATGGAATGAGATATGGAAAGAAATAGATTAAGGAATGGAATGGACTGGAATATGGGATGAAGTGGACTGGAATATGGAAAGGTATGGAAGGGAATGGAAAAGAATGGAATATGAAACGGAATTGAATGGAATATAGAATGGAATGGAATGGACTGGAATCTGCAATGGAATGGAATATGGAACGAAATGGACTGGATTGGAATGCAACGGAGTGGAATGCAATGGAATGGAATGGAAAGGAATATGGAATGGAATGGAATACAGAATGGAAAGGAATATGGAATGGAATGGAATACATTAGGGAATGGAATGGATTGAAATTAAAATATGGTATGAAATGGAATAAGGACTGCAACTGAATGGAATTCAATGGAATGGAATATTAAACGGAACGGAATTCGATGTGGAATGGAATGGAATATGGAATGCAATGGAATATGGAATGGAAAGGAATATGGAATGGAGTGGAACGGAACGGAATGGAATATAAAACTGAACGGAATGCAGAGTAATGCAATGGAATATGGAATGGAATGGAATACGGTATGGAATGACATATGGAATGGAATGGAACATGGAATAAAATGGAATGGAATATGGAATGGAATGGAATGGAATGAAATAAGGAATGGAATGAAATGGAAAGGAATATGTAATGGAATATTGAATGGAATGGAACGGAATGGAATGGAATGGAATATGGAATAGAGTAGAATATGGAAAAGAGTGGAATATGGAATGGAATGGAATGGAACAGAATGGAATGGAAAAGAACGTAATATGTAGTAGAATGGAATGGAATGGAATGGAAAGGAAGGGAAGGAAAAGGAATGGAATGTAGAATGGAATGGAATGGAAAGGAAGGGAAGGAAAAGGAATGGAATGTAGAATGGAATGGAATGTGGAATGGAATGGAACAAAACGAAATGGAACAGAATATAGAATTGAATGGAACGGAATGGAGTGGAACAGAATGGAATGGAACGGAATACGGTGTGGAACGGAATATGCAGTGGAATGGAATGGAATGCAGTGAATATGGAATGGAACCTAATACGGTATGGAACGGAATATGCAGTGGAATGGAATGGAATACAGAACGGAACGGAATTGATGTGGAATGGAATGGAATGGAATGAAATGGAATGTGAAGGAATATGGAAGAAATGTAATATGGAATGCGTTGGAATATGGAATGGAATGGAATATGGAATGAATTGAAATGGAATGGAATGAATGGAATATGGAATGGAATACAGAATGGAAAGGAATGGAATGTAGAATGGAATGGAATGTGGTATGGAATGGAATATGGAATGGAATGGAATATTGAAAGGAATTGAATATGGAATGGAATATGCAATGGAATGGAACGGAACAAAAGGAATGGAATGAATGGAATGGAATATGAATTGGAATGTAAGGAATGGAATGGAATGGAATGCAGTGGAATATGGAATGGAATGGAATATGAAATGGAATGGAATGAATGGAATGAAATGGAATATGGAATGTAATGGAAAGTGGAATGCAATGGAATGGAATGGAATATGGAATGAATGGAATGGAATATGGAATGGAATGGAATATGGAATGAATGAATGGAATATGGAATGGGATGGAATGAAATGGAATGGAATTAATGGAATGGAATATGGAATGTAATGTAATGGAATGGAATTAATATGGAAAGGAATATGGAATGGAATGGATGCTATGGAATACAATGGAATGGAATGGAATATGGAATGGAATGAAATGGAATGTGTTAGAAAGTGTAATGAAATGGAATGGAATAGAATGCAATGGAATGGAATATGGAATGGAATGGAATGGAATGGAACATGGAATGGAATGAATGAATGGAATATGGAATATGGAATGGAATGTTTTGGAATGGAATATGGAATATGGAATGAATGGAAATGGAATGAAATGGAACAGAATGGAATGGAAGGAATGGAATGAATGAATGGAATGGAAAGGAATGGAATGGAATATGCAGT
>DAKLCV010000550.1:0-15863 GCA_030247045.1 Colobus guereza
TTCCCTTTGTTCTCTCCACCATCAAATGGACGTGGACTCAGTTTCCCTGTTCTCACCCACCATGAAATGTGGACGTGGACCCAGTTTCCCTATGTTCTCGCCCACCATCAAATGTGTACATGGACTCAGTTTCCCGTGTTCTTACCCAACATCAAATGTGGACGTGGACTCAGTTTCCCCATTCTCACCCACCATCAAATGTGGACGTGGACTCAGTTTCCCCTGTTCTCACCCACCATCAATTGTGGACTTGGACTCAGTTTCCCGTTCTAGCCCACCATCAAATGTTGACGTGGACTCAGTTTTCCCTGTTCTCACCCACCAACAAATGTGGACTTGGACGCAGTTTCCCCGTTCTCACCCTCCATCAAATGTGGCCGTGGACTCAGTTTGCCCGTTCTCACCCACCATCAAATGTGGACGTGGACTCAGTTTCCCCATTCTAACCCACCATCAAATGTGGACGTGGACTCAGTTTCCCCCGTTCTCACCCACCATCAAATGTGGACGTGGACTCAGTTTCCCTGTTCGCACCCACCATGAAATGTGGACGTGACCCACTTTCCCTAGGTTCTCAACCACCAGTAAATGTGGACATGGACTCAGTTTCCCCTGTTCTCACCCACCATCAATTGTGGACTTGGACTCAGTTTCCCGTTCTCACACCATCAAATGTGGACGTGGACTCAGTTTCCCAGTTCTCACCCACCATCAAATGTGGACGTGGACTCAGTTTCCCTGTTCTCACCCACCACCAAATGTGGACGTGGACTCAGTTTCCCCATTCTCACCACCATCAAATATGGACGTGGACTCAGTTTCCCCCTGTTCTCACCCACCATCAAATATGGATGTGGACTCAGTTTCCCCATTCTAAACCACCATCAAATGTGGACGTGGACTCAGTTTCCCATGTTCTCATTCACCATCAAATGTGGACGTGGACTCAGTTTCCCCGTTCTCACCCACCATCAAAAGTGGACGTGGACTCAGTTTCCCGTTCTCACCCACCATCAAATGTGGATGTGGACCCAGTTTGCCTCTGTTCTCGCCCACCATCAAATGTGGACATGGACTCAGTTTCCCCTGTTCTCACCCACCATCAAATGTGGACATGGACTCAGTTTCCCCGTTCTCACCAACCATCAAATGTGAACGTGCACTCAGTTTCCCCTTTTCCCCTGTTCTCATCCACCATCAAATGTGGACGTGGACGCAGTTTCCCCGTTCTCACCCACCATCAAATGTGGACGTGGACTCAGTTTCCCCATTCTAACCCACCATCAAATGTGGACGTGGACTCAGTTTCCCTTTGTTCTCCCCCACCATCAAATGTGGACGTGGACTCAGTTTACTCCTGTTATCACCCACCATCAAATGTGGAGGTGGACTCAGTTTCCCCTGTTCTCACCACCATGAAATGTGGACGTGGACTCAGTTTTACCGTTCTTAACCACCATCAAATGTGAGCGTGGACTCAGTTTCTCTGTTCTCACCATCAAATGTGGATGTGGACTCAGTTTCCCCGTTCTCACCCAACATCAAATGTGGACGTGGACTCAGTTTCCCTGTTCTCACCCACCATGAAATGTGGACGTGGACCCAGTTTCCCTATGTTCTCGCCCACCATCAAATGTGTACATGGACTCAGTTTCCCGTGTTCTTACCCAACATCAAATGTGGACGTGGACTCAGTTTCCCCATTCTAACCCACCATCAAATGTGGACGTGGACTCAGTTTCCCTTTGTTCTCCCCCACCACCAAATGTGGACGTGGACTCAGTTTACTCCTGTTATCACCCACCATCAAATGTGGACGTGGACTCAGTTTCCCCTGTTCTCACCCACCATGAAATGTGGACGTGGACTCAGTTTTACCATTCTCAACCACCAGCATTTGAGCACGTAGACTCAGTTTCTCCGTTCTCGCCCACCATCAAATGTGGATGTGGACTCAGTTTCCCCTTTTCTCACCCACCATCAAATGTGGACGTGGACTCAGTTTCCCCGTTCTCATCCACCATCAATTGTGGACCTGGACTCAGTTTCCCCTGTTCTCGCCCATCATAAAATGTGGATGTGGACTCAGTTTCCCTTTGTTCTCTCCCACCATCAAATGTGGACGTGGACTCAGTGTCCTCCTGTTATCACCCATCATCACATGTGGACGTGGACTCAGCTTCCTCCTGTTCTCACCCACCATCAAATGTGGACGTGGACTCAGTTTCCCCTTTTCTCACCCACCATCAAATGTGGACGTGGACCCAGTTTCCCCTGTTCTCACCCACCATCAAAAGTGGACGCGGGCTCAGTTTCCCCGTTCTCACCCACCATCAATTGTGGACGTGGACTCAGTTTTCCCAGTTCTCACCCACCATCAAATGTGGACGTGGACTCAGTTTCCCCGTTCTCACCCACCACCAAATGTGGACGTGGACTCAGTTTCCTCGTTCTCACCTACCTTCAAATGTGGACGTGGACTCAGTTTCCCCTGTTCTCGCCCACCATCAAATATGGATGTGGACTCAGTTTCCCCATTCTAACCACCATCAAATGTGGACGTGGACTCAGTTTCCCATGTTCTCATTCACCATCAAATGTGGACGTGGACTCAATTTCCCGTTCTCACCCACCATCAAATATGGATGTGGACTCAGTTTCCCGTTCTCACCATCAAATGTGGACTCAGTTTCCCCATTCTCACCCACCATCAAATGTGGCGTGGACTCAGTTTCCCCTTCTCACCCACCATCAAATGTGGAGTGGACTCAGTTTCCCTATGTTCTCGCCCACCATCAAATGTGGACATGGACTCAGTTTCCCGTTCTCACCCACCATCAAATGTGGCGTGGACTCAGTTTCCCCATTCTCACCACCATCAAATGTGGGCGTGGACTCAGTTTCCCCATTCTCACCCACCATCAAATGTGGGCGTGGACTCAGTTTCCCGTTCTAGCCCACCATCAAATGTGGCGTGGACTCAGTTTCCCCTGTTCTCACCCACCAACAAATGTGGGCGTGGACTCAGTTTCCCGTTCTCACCCTCCATCAAATGTGGGTGGACTCAGTTTCCCGTTCTCACCCACCATCAAATGTGGCGTGGACTCAGTTTCCGTTCTCACCCACCATCAAATGTGGACGTGGACTCAGTTTCCCGTTCTCACCCACCATCAAATGTGGACGTGGACTCAGTTTCCCCTGTTCTCACCACCATCAAATGTGGACGTGGACTCAGTTTCCCCTGTTCTCACCCACCATCAAATGTGGACGTGGACTCAGTTTCCCCTGTTCTCACCCACCATCAAAAGTGGACGTGGACTCAGTTTCCCTGTTCTCACCCACCATGAAATGCGGATGTGGACCCAGTTTCCCTGTGTTCTCGCCCACCATCAAATGTGGACATGGACTCAGTTTCCCCTGTTCTCACCCACCATCAAATGTGGACGTGGACTCAGTTTCCCCTTTTCTCACCCACCATCAAATGTGGACGTGGACTCAGTTTCCCGTTCTCACCAACCATCAAATGTGGGCGTGGACTCAGTTTCCCGTTCTCACCCACCATCAAAAGTGGACGTGGACTCAGTTTCCCCTGTTCTCACCCACCATCAAATGGACGTGGACTCAGTTTCCCCTGTTCTCGCCCACCATCAAATGTGGACATGGACTCAGTTTCCCCTGTTCTCACCCACCATCAAATGTGGACGTGGACTCAGTTTCCCCTTTTCTCACCCACCATCAAATGTGGACGTGGACTCAGTTTCCCGTTCTCACCCACCATCAAATGTGGACGTGGACTCAGTTTCCCCATTCTCACCCACCATCAAATGTGGACGTGGACTCAGTTTCCGTCTTCTCACACATCATCAAATGTGGACGTGGACTCAGTTTCCCCCTATTCTCACCCACCATCAAATGTGGATGTGGACTCAGTTTCCCCATTCTAAACCACCATCAAATGTGGACGTGGACTCAGTTTCCCATGTTCTCATTCACCATCAAATGTGGACGTGGACTCAGTTTCCCGTTCTCACCCACCATCAAATGTGGACGTGGACTCAGTTTCCCGTTCTCACCCACCATCAAATGTGGATGTGGACTCAGTTTCCTCTGTTCTCACCCACCATCAAATGTGGACGTGGACTCAGTTTCCCCTGTTCTCACCCACCATCAAATGTGGACGTGGACTCAGTTTCCCGTTCTCACCACCATCAAATGTGGACGTGGACTCAGTTTCCCCTGTTCTCATCCACCATCAAATGTGGACGTGGACTCAGTTTCCCTCTGTTCTCACCCACCATCAAATGTGGACGTGGACTCAGTTTCCCGTTCTCACCACCATCAAATGTGGACGTGGACTCAGTTTCCCCCTGTTCTCGCCCACCATCAAATATGGATGTGGACTCAGTTTCCCCTTTCTAACCACCATCAAATGTGGACGTGGACTCAGTTTCCCATGTTCTCATTCACCATCAAATGTGGACGTGGACTCAATTTCCCCGTTGTCACCCACTGTCAAAAGTGGACGTGGACTCAGTTTCCCCATTCTCACCCACCATCAAATGTGGACGTGGACTCAGTTTCCCTGTTCTCACCCACCATGAAATGTGGACGTGGACCCAGTTTCCCCTGTTCTCACCCACCATCAAATGTGTACATGGACTCAGTTTCCCCTGTTCTCACCCACCATCAAATGTGGACGTGGACTCAGTTTCCCCATTCTCACCCACCATCAAATGTGGACGTGGACTCAGTTTCCCCTGTTCTCACCCACCATCAAATTGTGGACTTGGACTCAGTTTCCCCGTTCTAGCCCACCATCAAATGTTGACGTGGACTCAGTTTCCCTGTTCTCACCCACCAACAAATGTGGACGTGGACACAGTTTCCCCGTTCTCACCCTCCATCAAATGTGGCCGTGGACTCAGTTTGCCCGTTCTCACCCACCATCAAATGTGGACGTGGACCCAGTTTCCGTGTTCTCACACATCATCAAATATGGACGTGGACTCGGTTTCCCCCATTCTCACCCACCATCAAATGTGGACGTGGACTCAGTTTCCCTGTTCGCACCCACCATGAAATGTGGACGTGACCCACTTTCCCTAGGTTCTCAACCACCAGTAAATGTGGACATGGACTCAGTTTCCCCTGTTCTCACCCACCATCAAAAGTGGACGTGGACTCAGTTTCCCTGTTCTCACCCACCATGAAATGCGGATGTGGACCCAGTTTCCCTGTGTTCTCGCCCACCATCAAATGTGGACATGGACTCAGTTTCCCCTGTTCTCACCCACCATCAAATGTGGACGTGGACTCAGTTTCCCTTCTCACCCACCATCAAATATGGATGTGGACTCAGTTTCCCCATTCTAAACCACCATCAAATGTGGACGTGGACTCAGTTTCCCATGTTCTCATTCACCATCAAATGTGAACGTGGACTCAGTTTCCCCTTTTCTCACCCACCATCAAATGTGGACATGGACGCAGTTTCCCCGTTCTCACCCACTATCAAATGTGAACGTGGACTTAGTTTCCCCTTTTCTCACCCACCATCAAATGTATACATGGACTCAGTTTTCCCGTTCTCAATCACCATCAAATGAGGACGTTGACTCAGTTTCCCCGTTCTCGCCCACCATCAAAAGTGGACCTGGACTCAGTTTCCCGTTCTTGCCCACCATCAAATGTGGACGTGGACTCAGTTTTCCCGTTCTCACCCACCATCAAAAGTGGACGTGGACTCAGTTTCCTCGTTCTCACCCACCATCAAATGGGCGTGGACTCAATTTCCCGTTCTCACCATCAAATGTGGACGTGGACTCAGTTTCCTCGTTCTCACCTACCATCAAATGTGGACGTGGACCCAGTTTCCCCCTGTTCTCGCCCACCATCAAATATGGATGTGGACTCAGTTTCCCCATTCTAAACCACCATCAAATGTGGACGTGGACTCAGTTTCCCATGTTCTCATTCACCATCAAATGTGGACGTGGACTCAGTTTCCCCGTTGTCACCCACTGTCAAAAGTGGACGTGGACTCAGTTTCCCCGTTCTCGCCCACCATCAAATATGAATATGGACTCAGTTTCCCACTCTAAACCACCATCTAATGTGGGCGTGGACTCAGTTTCCCATGTTCTCATTCACCATCAAATGTGCGTGGACTCAGTTTCCCGTTCTTGCCCACCATCAAATGTGGGCGTGGACTCAGTTTCCCGTTCTCACCATCAAATGTGGTGGACTCAGTTTCCCCTTCTCACCACCATCAAATGTGGACATGGACTCAGTTTCCCCTGTTCTCACCCACCATCAAATGTGGACGTGGACTCAGTTTCCCCTTTCTCACCCACCATCAAATGTGGACGTGGACTCAGTTTCCCGTTCTCACCCACCATCAAATGTGGACGTGGACCCAGTTTCCCGTTCTCACCACCATCAAATGTGGGCGTGGACTCAGTTTCCTCGTTCTCACCACCATCAAATGTGGACGTGGACTCAGTTTCCCCCTGTTCTCGCCCACCATCAATTATGGATGTGGACTCAGTTTCCCCATTCGAAACCACCATCAAATGTGGACGTGGACTCAGTTTCCCATGTTCTCATTCACCATCAAATGTGGATGTGGACTCAGTTTCCCCGTTGTCACCCACTGTCAAAGGTGAACGTGGACTCAGTTTCCCCATTCTCACCCACCATCAAATGTGGACGTGACCCACTTTCCCTAGGTTCTCAACCACCAGGAAATGTGGACATGGACTCAGTTTCCCCTGTTCTCACCCACCATCAAATGTGGACGTGGACTCAGTTTCCCGTTCTCACCACCATCAAATGTGGACGTGGACTCAGTTTCCCTTCTCACCCACCATCAAATGTTGGCGTGGACTCAGTTTCCCTTCTCACCACCATCAAATGTGGCGTGGACTCAGTTTCCCGTTCTCACCCACCATCAAATGTGGGCGTGGACTCAGTTTCCCCATTCTAAACCACCATCAAATGTGGGCGTGGACTCAGTTTCCCCTTTCTCACCACCATCAAATGTGGACGTGGACTCAGTTTCCCCTGTTCTCACCACCATCAAATGTGGGCGTGGACTCAATTTCCCTGTTCTCACCACCATCAAATGTGGGCGTGGACTCAGTTTCCCCATTCTCACCCACCATCAAATGTGGCGTGGACTCAGTTTCTCCGTTCTCACCCACCATCAAATGTGGATGTGGACTCAGTTTCCCCATTCTCGCCCAACATCAAATGTGGACGTGGACTCAGTTTCCCCTGTTCTCGCCCATCATAAAATGTGGATGTGGACTCAGTTTCCCTTTTTTCTCTCCCACCATCAAATGTGGACGTGGACTCAGTTTCCCCGTTCTCACCCACCATCAAATGTGGACGTGGACTCAGTTTCCCCTGTTCTCACCCACCATCAAATGTGGGCGTGGACTCAGTTTCCCCTGTTCTCACCCACCATCAAATGTGGGCGTGGACTCAGTTTCCCTTCTCACCCACCATCAAATGTGGACGTGGACTCAGTTTCCCCTGTTCTCACCCACCATCAAATGTGGACATGGACTCAGTTTCCCCTGTTCTCACCCACCATCAAATGTGGACGTGGACTCAGTTTCCCCTGTTCTCACCCACCATCAAATGTGAACGTGGACTCAGTTTCCCCTGTTCTCACCCACCATCAAATGTGACGTGGACTCAGTTTCCCGTTCTCACCCACCATCAAATGTGGGCGTGGACTCAGTTTCCCGTTCTCACCACCATCAAATTGTGGACTTGGACTCAGTTTCCCCTGTTCTCACCACCATCAAATGTGGATGTGGACTCAGTTTCCCCTTCTCACCACCATCAAATGTGGACGTGGACTCAGTTTCCCATGTTCTCATTCACCATCAAATGTGGGCGTGGACTCAGTTTCCCGTTCTCACCACCATCAAATGTGGCGTGGACTCAGTTTCCCGTTCTCACCACCATCAAATGTGGGCGTGGACTCAGTTTCCCGTTCTCACCCACCATCAAATGTGGACATGGACTCAGTTTCCCGTGTTCTTACCCAACATCAAATGTGGGCGTGGACTCAGTTTCCCCTTCTCACCCACCATCAAATGTGGACGTGGACTCAGTTTCTCCGTTCTCACCCACCATCAAATGTTGGCGTGGACTCAGTTTCCCCTTCTCACCACCATCAAATATGGACGTGGACTCAGTTTCCCCATTCTAAACCACCATCAAATGTGGACGTGGACTCAGTTTCCCCTGTTCTCACCACCATCAAATGGACGTGGACTCAATTTCCCGTTCTCACCATCAAATGTGGACGTGGACTCAGTTTCCCGTTCTCACCCACCATCAAATGTGGACGTGGACTCAGTTTCCCCTGTTCTCACCATCAAATGTGGACGTGGACTCAGTTTCCCAGTTCTCACCCACCATCAAATGTGGACGTGGACTCAGTTTCCCAGTTCTCACCCACCATCAAATGTGGACGTGGACTCAGTTTCCCCTGTTCTCACCCACCATCAAATGTGGACGTGGACTCAGTTTCCCCTGTTCTCACACCATCAAATGTGGACGTGGACTCAGTTTCCCATGTTCTCACCCACCATCAAATGTGAGCGTGGACTCAGTTTCCCGTTCTCACCACCATCAAATGTGGGCGTGGACTCAGTTTCCCCTTCTCACCCACCATCAAATGTGGGCGTGGACTCAGTTTCCTCTGTTCTCACCACCATCAAATGTGGACGTGGACTCAGTTTCCCTATTCTCACCACCATCAAATGTGGGCGTGGACTCAGTTTCCCGTTCTCACCCACCATCAAATGTGCGTGGACTCAGTTTCCCAGTTCTCACCCACCATCAAATGTGGACGTGGACTCAGTTTCCCGTTCTCACCCACCATCAAATGTGGCGTGGACTCAGTTTCCCGTTCTCACCCACCATCAAATGTGGGCGTGGACTCAGTTTCCTGTTCTCACCACCATCAAATGTGGGCGTGGACTCAGTTTCCCCTGTTCTCACACCATCAAATGTGGGCGTGGACTCAGTTTCCCCTGTTCTCACCACCATCAAATGTGGGCGTGGACTCAGTTTCCCGTTCTCACCACCATCAAATGTGGGCGTGGACTCAGTTTCCCCTGTTCTCACCCACCATCAAATGTGGCGTGGACTCAGTTTCCCGTTCTCACCACCATCAAATGTGGGCGTGGACTCAGTTTCCCCATTCTCGCCCGCCATCAAATGTGGTCGTGGACTCAGTTTCCCAGTTCTCACCCACCAAGAAAGGTGGATGAGGACTCAGTTTCCCCATTCTCGCCCGCCATCAAATGTGGGCGTGGACTCAGTTTCCCCTGTTCTCACCCACCATCAAATGTGGATGTGGACTCAGTTTCCCAGTTCTCACCCACCATCAAATGTGGACGTGGACTCAGTTTCCCCTGTTCTCACCCACCATCAAATGTGGACGTGGACTCAGTTTCCCCGTTCTCACCCACCATCAAATGTGGACGTGGACTCAGTTTCCCCATTCTCACCCACCATCAAATGTGGCGTGGACTCAGTTTCCCCTTTCTCACCCACCATCAAATGTGGGCGTGGACTCAGTTTCCTCCTGTTCTCACCCACCATCAAATGTGGGCGTGGACCCAGTTTCCCCTGTTCTCACCCACCATCAAATGTGGACGTGGACTCAGTTTCCCGTTCTCACCCACCATCAAATGTGGACGTGGACCCAGTTTCCCGTTCTTGCCCACCATCAAATGTGGATGTGGACTCAGTTTCCCTCTGTTCTCACCCACCATCAAATGTGGACATGGACTCAGTTTCCCCTGTTCTCACCCACCATCAAATGTGGATGTGGACTCAGTTTCCCTCTGTTCTCACCCACCATCAAATGGATGTGGACTCAGTTTCCCCTGTTCTCACCCACCATCAAATGTGGACGTGGACTCAGTTTCCCGTTCTCACACCATCAAATGTGGGCGTGGACTCAGTTTCCCGTTCTCACCCACCATCAAATGTGGGCGTGACTCAGTTTCCCGTTCTTGCCCACCATCAAATGTGGTGGACTCAGTTTCCCGTTCTCACCCACCATCAAATGTGGGCGTGGACTCAGTTTCCCGTTCTCACCCACCATCAAATGTGTGGACTCAGTTTCCCGTTCTCACCCACCATCAAATGTGAACGTGGACTCAGTTTCCCTTCTCACCCACCATCAAATGTGGGCGTGGACTCAGTTTCCCTATTCTCACCACCATCAAATGTGGACGTGGACTCAGTTTCCCCGTTCTCACCACCATCAAATGTGGACGAGGACTCAGTTTCCCCGTTCTCACTCACTATCAAATATGGAGCTGGACCCAGTTTCCCCCTTCTTGCCCACGATCAAATGTGGACGTGCACTCAGTTTCCCCCTGTTCTCACCCACCATCAAATGTGGCCGTGGACTCAGTTTCCTCCTGTTCTCACCCTCCATCAAATGTGGACGTGGACTCAGTTTCCCCTTCTGAACCACCATCAAATGTGGACGTGTACTCAGTTTCCCCATTCTCACTCATCATCAAATGTGGACGTGGACTCAGTTTCCTCGTTCTCACCTACCATCAAATGTGGACGTGGACTCAGTTTCCCCCTGTTCTCGCCCACCATCAAATATGCATGTGGACTCAGTTTCCCCATTCTAAACTACCATCAAATGTGGACGTGGACTCAGTTTCCCCGTTGTCACCCACTGTCAAAAGTGGACGTGGACTCAGTTTCCCCGTTGTCACCCACTGTCAAAAGTGGACGTGGACTCAGTTTCCCCGTTCTCACCCAACATCAAATGTGGACGTGGACTCAGTTTCCCCTGTTTCACACACCAATAAATGTGGATATGGACTCAGTTTCCCCGTTCTCACCCGCCATCAAATGTGGACGTGGACTCAGTTTCACCTGTTCTCACCCGATATCAAATGTGGACGTGGACTCAGTTTCCCAGTTCTCACACACCACCAAATGTGGACGTGGACTCAGTTTCCCCTGTTCTCACCGCCATCAAATGTGGACGTGGACTCAGTTTCCCAGTTCTCACCCACCATCAAATGTGGACGTGGACTCAGTTTCCTGTTCTCACCCACCATCAAATGTGACGTGGACTCAGTTTCCCAGTTCTCACCCACCATCAAATGTGGGCGTGGACTCAGTTTCCCATGTTCTCACCACCATCAAATGTGGATGTGGACTCAGTTTCCCCGTTCTCACCCACCATCAAATGTGGCGTGGACTCAGTTTCCCTGTTCTCACCACCATCAAATGTGGATGTGGACTCAGTTTCCCGTTCTCACCCACCATCAAATATGGATGTGGACTCAGTTTCCCTGTTCTCACCCACCATCAAATGTGGGCGTGGACTCAGTTTCCCAGTTCTCACCCACCATCAAATGTGCGTGGACTCAGTTTCCCTGTTCTCACCCACCATCAAATGTGGACGTGGACTCAGTTTCCCAGTTCTCACCCACCATCAAATGTGGACGTGGACTCAGTTTCCCTGTTCTCACCCACCATCAAATGTGGACGTGGACTCAGTTTCCCAGTTCTCACCCACCATCAAATGTGGACGTGGACTCAGTTTCCCTGTTCTCACCCACCATCAAATGTGGATGTGGACTCAGTTTCCCGTTCTCACCCACCATCAAATGTGGACGTGGACTCAGTTTCCCTGTTCTCACCCACCATCAAATGTGGATGTGGACTCAGTTTCCCTCTGTTCTCACCACCATCAAATGTGGACATGGACTCAGTTTCCCCTGTTCTCACCCACCATCAAATGTGGACGTGGACTCAGTTTCCCCTTCTCACCACCATCAAATGTGACGTGGACTCAGTTTCCCTGTTCTCACCCACCATCAAATGTGGACGTGGACGCAGTTTCCCCGTTCTCACCCACCATCAAATGTGGACGTGGACTCAGTTTCCCCGTTCTCACCCAACATCAAATGTGGACGTGGACTCAGTTTCCTCCTGTTCTCACCCACCATCACATGTGGACGTGGACTTAGTTTTCCTGTTCTCACCCACCATTATATGTGGATGTGGACTCAGTTTCCTCGTTCTCACCCGCCATCAAATGTGGACGTGGACTCAGTTTCCCTTGTTCTCACCCACCATCAAATGTTGACATGTACTCAGTTTCCCCGTTCTAACCACACATCAAATGTGGACGTGGACCCAGATTCCCCATTGTTTCCCACCATCAAATGTGGACGTGGACTCAGTTTCCCCCTCTTCTCGCCCACCATCAAATGTGGATGTGGAGTCAGTTTCCCCGTTCTCACCCACCATCAAATGTGGACGTGGACTCAGTTTCCCGTTCTCACCCACCATCAAATGTGGACGTGGACCCAGTTTCCCCATTCTCACCCACCATCAAATGTGGACGTGGACTCAGTTTCCCGTTTCTCCTCCACCATCAAATGTGGATGTGGACTCAGTTTCCCGTTCTCACCACCATCAAATGTGGGCGTGGACTCAGTTTCCCCATTCTCACCCACCATCAAATGTGGGCGTGGACCCAGTTTCCCTGTTCTCGCCCACCATCAAATGTGGGCGTGGACCCAGTTTCCCGTTCTTGCCCACCATCAAATGTGGGCGTGACTCAGTTTCCCTGTTCTCGCCCACCATCAAATGTGAGCGTGGACTCAGTTTCCCTCTGTTCTCACCCACCATCAAATGTGGGCGTGACTCAGTTTCCTCCTGTTCTCACCCACCATCAAATGTGGAGGTGGACTCAGTTTCCTGTTCTCACCCACCATCAAATGTGGGCGTGACTCAGTTTCCCATGTTCTCACCCACCATCAAATGTGGAAGTGGACTCAGTTTCCCGTTCTCACCCAACATCAAATGTGGGCGTGGACTCAGTTTCCCGTTCTCACCCACCATCAAATATGGACGTGGACTCAGTTTCCCCATTCTCACCCACCATGAAATGTGGGCGTGGACCCAGTTTCCCTGTTCTCACCATCAAATGTGGAGGTGGACTCAGTTTCCCTCTTCTCACCCACCATCAAATGTGGCGTGGACTCAGTTTCCCTGTTCTCACCCACCAACAAATGTGGACGTGGACTCAGTTTCCCGTTCTCACCCACCATCAAATGTGGGCGTGGACTCAGTTTCCCTGTTCTCACCCATCATCAAATGTGGGCGTGGACTCAGTTTCCCAGTTCTCACCCACCATCAAATGTGGGCGTGGACTCAGTTTCCCGTGTTCTTACCCAACATCAAATGTGGATGTGGACTCAGTTTCCCCGTTCTCACCCACCATCAAATGTGGACGTGGACTCAGTTTCCCTGTTCTCACCCACCATTAAATGTGGATGTGGACCCAGTTTCCCTGTTCTCGCCCACCATCAAATGTGGACATGGACTCAGTTTCCCCTGTTCTCACCCACCATCAAATGTGGACGTGGACTCAGTTTCCCCGTTCTCACCAACCATCAAATGTGAGCGTGGACTCAGTTTCCCCTTTCTCACCCACCATCAAATGTTGGCGTGGACTCAGTTTCCCCATTCTCACCATCAAATGTGGACGTGGACGCAGTTTCCCGTTCTCACCCACCATCAAATGTGGACGTGGACTCAGTTTCCCCATTCTCACCCACCATCAATTGTGGACGTGGACCCAGTTTCCCCGTGCTTGCCCACCATCAAATGTGGATGTGGACTCAGTTTCCCTTTGTTCTCCTCCACCATCAAAAGTGGACATGGACTCAGTTTCCCTGTTCTCACCACCATCAAATGTGGATGTGGACTCAGTTTCCCGTTCTCACCACCATCAAATGTGAACGTGGACTCAGTTTCCCTGTTCTCACCCACCATCAAATGTGGACGTGGACTCAGTTTCCCTTTCTCACCCACCATGAAATGTGGGCGTGGACTCAGTTTCCCGTTCTCACCACCATCAAATGTGGGCGTGACTCAGTTTCCCCGTTCTTGCCCACCATCAAATGTGGGCGTGGACTCAGCTTCCCTGTTCTCGCCCACCATCAAATGTCGGTATGGACTCAGTTTCCCCGTTCTCACCCACAATCAAATGTAGACGTGAACTCAGTTTCCCCGTTCTCACCCAACATCAAATGTGAACATGGATTCCGTTGCCCCCTTCTCGCCCACCATCAAATGTGGACGTGGACTCCGTTTCCCTTCTCGCTCACCATCAAATGTGGCCGTGGACTCAGTTTCCCGTTCTCACCACCATCAAATGTGGGCGTGGACTCAGTTTCCCGTTCTCACCCACCATCAAATATGGATGTGGACTCAGTTTCCCTTCTTGCCCACGATCAAATGTGGACGTGCACTCAGTTTCCCCCTGTTCTCACCCACCATCAAATGTGGCCGTGGACTCAGTTTCCTCCTGTTCTCACCCTCCATCAAATGTGGACGTGGACTCAGTTTCCCCCTTCGGAACCACCATCAAATGTGGACGTGTACTCAGTTTCCCCATTCTCACTCATCATCAAATGTGGACGTGGACTCAGTTTCCTCGTTCTCACCTACCATCAAATGTGGACGTGGACTCAGTTTCCCCATTCTCACCCACCATCAAATGTGGACGTGGACCCAGTTTCCCATGTTCTCATTCACCATCAAATGTGTGGACTCAGTTTCCCGTTCTCACCATCAAATGTGGCGTGGACTCAGTTTCCCAGTTCTCACCCACCATGAAATGTGGATGTGGACTCAGTTTCCCCTTTCTCACCCACCATCAAATGTGAGCGTGGACTCAGTTTCCCGTTCTCACCATCAAATGTGTGGACTCAGTTTCCCATTCTCACCACCATCAAATGTTGGCGTGGACTCAGTTTCCTGTTCTCACCCACCATGAAATGTGGGCGTGGACTCAGTTTCCCAGTTCTCACCCACCATGAAATGTGGATGTGGACTCAGTTTCCCTGTTCTCACACCATCAAATGTGAGCGTGGACTCAGTTTCCCTTCTCACCCACCATGAAATGTGGGCGTGGACTCAGTTTCCTGTTCTCACCCACCATGAAATGTGGATGTGGACTCAGTTTCCCTATTCTCACCACCATCAAATGTGGATGTGGACCCAGTTTCCCGTTCTCAATCACCATCAAATGTGTGGACTCAGTTTCCCATGTTCTCATTCACCATCAAATGTGTGGACTCAGTTTCCCGTTCTCACCATCAAATGTGGTGGACTCAGTTTCCCAGTTCTCACCCACCATCAAATGTGTGGACTCAGTTTCCCTGTTCTCACACCATCAAATGTGAGCGTGGACTCAGTTTCCCAGTTCTCACCCACCATGAAATGTGGGCGTGGACTCAGTTTCCCCTTTCTCACCACCATCAAATGTATACATGGACTCAGTTTCCCCTTTCTCACCCACCATCAAATGTGGACATGGACTCAGTTTCCTGTTCTCACCCACCATGAAATGTGGATGTGGACTCAGTTTCCCATTCTAAACCACCATCAAATGTATACATGGACTCAGTTTCCTGTTCTCACCCACCATGAAATGTGGGCGTGGACTCAGTTTCCCGTTCTCACCATCAAATGTGGATGGACTCAGTTTCCCCTTCTCACCCACCATCAAATGTGGTGGACTCAGTTTCCCGTTCTCACCATCAAATGTGAGCGTGGACTCAGTTTCCCATGTTCTCATTCACCATCAAATGTGCGTGGACTCAGTTTCCTGTTCTCACCACCATCAAATGTGAACGTGGACTCAGTTTCCCATGTTCTCATTCACCATCAAATGTGTGGACTCAGTTTCCCGTTCTCACCATCAAATGTGGCGTGGACTCAGTTTCCCAGTTCTCACCCACCATGAAATGTGGATGTGGACTCAGTTTCCCTTTTTC
>DAKLCV010000551.1:0-11435 GCA_030247045.1 Colobus guereza
AAATTCAACAGCCCTTCATGCTAAAAACGCTCAATAAATTTGGTATTGATGGAGCGTACCTCAAAATAATAAGAGCTATTTATGACAAACCCACAGCTAATATCATACTGAATGGGCAAAAACTGGAAAAATTCCTTTGAAAACTGGCACAAGACAGGGATGCCCTCTCTCACCACTCCTATTCAACATAGTGTTGGAAGTTCTGGCTAGGGCAATCAGGCAAGAGAAAGAAATCAAGGGTATTCAGTTAGGAAAAGAAGTCAAATTGTCCCTGTTTGCAGATGACATGATTGTATATTTAGAAAACCCCATTGTCTCAGCCCAAAATCTCCTTAAGCTGATAAGCAACTTCAGCAAAGTCTCAGGATACAAAATTAATGTGCAAAAATCACAAGCATTCTTATACACCAGTAACAGACAAGCAGAGAGCCAAATCAGGAATGAACTTCCATTCACAATTGCTTCAAAGAGAATAAAATACCTAGGAATCCAACTTACAAGGGATGTAAAGGACCTCTTCAAGGAGAACTACAAACCACTGCTCAGTGAAATCAAAGAGGACACTAACAAATGGAAGAACATACCATGCTCATGGATAGGAAGAATCAATATCGTGAAAATGGCCATACTGCCCAAGGTTATTTATAGATTCAATGCCATCCCCATCAAGCTACCAATGAGTTTCTTCACAGAATTGGAAAAACTGCTTTAAAGTTCATATGGAACCAAAAAAAGCCCGCATTGCCAAGACAATCCTAAGTCAAAGGACAAAGCTGGGCGTCACGCTACCTGACTTCAAACTATACTACAAGGCTACAGTAACCAAAACAGCATGGTACTGGTACCAAAACAGAGCTATAGACCAATGGAACAGAACAGAGTCCTCAGAAATAATACCACACATCTACAGCCGTCTGATCTTTGATAAACCTGAGAGAAACAAGAAATGGGAAAGGATTCCCTATTTAATAAATGGTGCTGGGAAAATTGGCTAGCCATAAGTAGAAAGCTGAAACTGGATCCTTTCCTTACTCCTTATACGAAGATTAATTCAAGATGGATTAGAGACTTAAATGTTAGACCTAATACCATAAAAACCCTAGAAGAAAATCTAGGTAGTACCATTCAGGACATAGGCATGGGCAAGGACTTCATGTCTAAAACACCAAAAGCAACGGCAGCAAAAGCCAAAATTGACAAATGGGATCTCATTAAACTAAAGAGCTTCTGCACAGCAAAAGAAACTACCATCAGAGTGAACAGGCAACCTACAGAATGGGAGAAAATTTTTGCAATCTACTCATCTGACAAAGGGCTAATATCCAGAATCTACAAAGAACTCAAACAAATATACAAGAAAAAACAAACAACCCCATCAAAAAGTGGGCAAAGGATATGAACAGACATTTCTCAAAGAAGACATTCATACAGCCAACAGACACATGAAAAAATGCTCATCATCACTCGCCATCAGAGAAATGCAAATCAAAACCACAATGAGATACCATCTCACACCAGTTAGAATGGCCATCATTAAAAATCAGGAAACAACAAGTGTTGGAGGATGTGGAGAAATAGGAACACTTTTACACTGTTGGTGGGATTGTAAACTAGTTCAACCATTATGGAAAACAGTATGGCGATTCCTCAAGGATCTAGAACTAGATGTACCATATGAGCCATCCCACTACTGGTATATACCCAAAGGATTATAAATTATTCTACTACAAAGACACATGCACACGTATATTTATTATGCGGCACTATTCACAATAGCAAAGACTTGAATCAACCCAAATGTCCATCTGTGACAGACTGGATTAAGAAAATGGCACATATACACCATGAGAATACTATGCAGCCATAAAAAGGATGAGTTTTGCGTCCTTTGTAGGGACATGGATGCAAGCTGGAAACCATCATTCTTAGCAAACTATCACAAGAAGAAAACCAAACACCGCATGTTCTCTCTCACCTTGGGTGGGAACTGAACAATGAGATCACTTGGACTCGGGAAGGAACATCACACACTGGGCTTATCATAGGGAGGGTGGGGGAGGGATTGCATTGGGGAGTTATACCTGATATAAATGATGAATTGATGGGTGCTGACGAGTTGATGGGTGCAGCACACCAACATTGCACAAGTATACATATGTAACAAACCTGCACGTTATAACATGTGCCCTAGAACTTAAAGTATAATAAAAAAATAAAACAATAAAAAAAAAATAAATACAAAATAAGATTCAACTATGCACCTCTACTAAGATAACCACTTTATATTTAAAGAAAATACATAGGCTGAAAGGGAAAGGAATGGAAAAGTTATTCTATGTAACACATAATAAAAAGTAGAAATGACCAAACTTATCTCAGACAAAATAAACTTTGAATCAAAAAGGTCACAAAAGACAAAGACATCATAGAATAACAAAGGAGTCAATTTACTAGGAAGATATAACACATACATGTACTCAATTTCAGAAAAACTCAATTACATGTGACAAACACCGACTTAACAGAAGGCACAAATAAAAATATAACACAATAATAGTAGGAGTTTCAACCCGCTTCAAAATGGATGAGATTGCAGACAGCAAATCAATAAGGAAACAGCAGGTATGAAAACACTGTAGGCCAATGGTACCTAACAGACATATACAGAACGCTCCCCCAACAGCAGCAGAAAAGACTTCCCTCTCAAGCACACTCAAAAGCATTCTCCAGGATAAATCACATGTCGACACAAAAATCTTTTGAACGAATTTAAAAAGGTTTAATCATTCCAATAATCTTGTCTAATCAAAACAGAATGAACCTAAAACAACATGCTTTTGGGGATGGAAACCCCAATTCTCCATGATGTTAGTTATTTCACATTGCATAACTGTATCAGAGTATCTCAGGTACCCCATAAAAATACACACTTACTGCAAGTAAAAAATTAATAATAGAGAAAACTAAAAAAGAGCCCGCATTGCCAAGACAATCCTAAGTCAAAGGACAAAGCTGGGCGTCACGCTACCTGACTTCAAACTATACTACAAGGCTACAGTAACCAAAACAGCATGGTACTGGTACCAAAACAGAGCTATAGACCAATGGAACAGAACAGAGTCCTCAGAAATAATACCACACATCTACAGCCGTGTGATCTTTGATAAACCTGAGAGAAACAAGAAATGGGAAAGGATTCCCTATTTAATAAATGGTGCTGGGAAAATTGGCTAGCCATAAGTAGAAAGCTGAAACTGGATCCTTTCCTTACTCCTTATACGAAGATTAATTCAAGATGGATTAGAGACTTAAATGTTAGACCTAATACCATAAAAACCCTAGAAGAAAATCTAGGTAGTACCATTCAGGACATAGGCATGGGCAAGGACTTCATGTCTAAAACACCAAAAGCAACAGCAGCAAAAGCCAAAATTGACAAATGGGATCTCATTAAACTAAAGAGCTTCTGCACAGCAAAAGAAACTACCATCAGAGTGAACAGGCAACCTACAGAATGGGAGAAAATTTTTGCAATCTACTCATCTGACAAAGGGCTAATATCCAGAATCTACAAAGAACTCAAACAAATATACAAGAAAAAACAAACAACCCCATCAAAAAGTGGGCAAAGGATATGAACAGACATTTCTCAAAGAAGACATTCATACAGCCAACAGACACATGAAAAAATGCTCATCATCACTCGCCATCAGAGAAATGCAAATCAAAACCACAATGAGATACCATCTCACACCAGTTAGAATGGCCATCATTAAAAATCAGGAAACAACAGGTGTTGGAGAGGATGTGGAGAAATAGGAACACTTTTACACTGTTGGTGGGATTGTAAACTAGTTCAACCATTATGGAAAACAGTATGGCGATTCCTCAAGGATCTAGAACTAGATGTACCATATGACCCAGCCATCCCACTACTGGGTATATACCCAAAGGATTATAAATTATTCTACTACAAAGACACATGCACATGTATGTTTATTGTGGCACTATTCACAATAGCAAAGACTTGGAATCAACCCAAATGTCCATCTGTGACAGACTGGATTAAGAAAATGTGGCACATATACACCATGGAATACTATGCAGCCATAAAAAGGATGAGTTTGCGTCCTTTGTAGGGACATGGATGCAGCTGGAAACCATCATTCTTAGCAAACTATCACAAGAAGAAAACCAAACACCGCATGTTCTCACTCATAGGTGGGAACTGAACAATGAGATCACTTGGACTCGGGAAGGGAACATCACACACTGGGGCTTATCATGGGGAGGAGGGGAGGGATTGCATTGGGGAGTTATACCTGATATAAATGATGAATTGATGGGTGCTGACGAGTTGATGGGTGCAGCACACCAACATGGCACAAGTATACATATGTAACAAACCTGCACGTTATGCACATGTACCCTAGAACTTAAAGTATAAGAAATAAAAAAAAAAAAAAAAAAAAAGAAAAATACCTCAACCGTATTTTATGTATAACCTGTTGACTTAGTTCAACTGTACATCTATGGAATTAGTAGAGCTCCAGGAGTATAAATTGTCCCAATTTTTAAGAATAGAATTTTTATTGAGGTTTTAGGTGATAACATATCAAGCTTTGTCTTTGAAATATACATTTATACATATAGCTCACAGCTCAAATATTTCTCTTCTCAAATACAAAATATCTAAAACTTAAATGATAAAAATTGTCTAAATAAATATTTAATTTCTGTTCATTTTTTGTCAAATTGGCTGTCTTTTGCTAATACAAGTATAAACTTCTCATGATCAGATTCCACTTTCTCACAGACTTGTTTCACTACATTTTATTAAACAACTATTTAATGATTTGTTTTTTTCTTTTTAAAAATTTAACCTCGGATATCAATATTTTTGGCTTTTTTTCCCCACAGTTGCCTTGAAACACATAAATCACTAATGTTTTTAAAAAACAGATCAGGAAGAATTCATATATTTGAAATGAATGCCTATGTGTGGCCTTAATAAATCAATGTAAGTAGAAAAAAAATAGTTCATTTGTGTGCTTCAAATCTCTTAGGTTATTTCTGTGATTGATTTAATGTTACTTATTAAAACAAATAGGTTAACTAAATTAAAATGTTACAATCCATTAATGAAATTTCATAAAAAAACTATAATTTTTAATTACTTGAATGAATAAATTTAGTTTTTATACATTTAGTACTAATATTTTCATTATGTTTCTTAAAAAGTAAAGCAAAATGTTATTTAAGTTATTTTAATTTATCTAATTTTAAAAAGCATATGATTACAGAAAGAAAAACTTTTTTCCTAATATTGTGATCTAGACCATTTAAATGTATAGCTTGTCATATAAAAGACAGTTATTAATCTACTAGAAAATATATTTTACCACGGTTTTACAAAGGACACAAAAATATTCAAGGAAAAATCCTTAGATTATCCTACGAAAAATCCTTAGATTATCCAAAGAATATGTTTGTAATGAGAAAGAACTCACTGATACTATCTCTGTGAAACCAAAGATGATACAGTTACAGAAGGTATTTCCTAAGGATCAAACCAGATAACTGCTATGGAAGTAAAACAAACAAAACTTAGAAAATATGTTTGAAATACCACAGTATTACTCAAGTATCAAATGTTTCAAATGAACTTTTGGCATATTCTAAACTTATAAATTAATCCTAGCCACATAACCTTGATTTTGCCAACACAATTGAATTAACTGTATCCCACTCTCTCTGCTACTCCACATCGCTAAAAGATGAGTCTGACTCAAAATAAAAATGTAGAAAGCTGATATCAGTAAGATGGTAGAATAGGAATCTCCAGGCCCCTTTACCCCCTACAGAGATACTGAACCAACAATACACAGATTAATTTCCTTTGTGAGAAACAGTGAAAACAGTTAAGAGTCTCCTGAACCCTAGGTGAATGCAAAATCAGCTGCATCAAAACTGGTTTAAAAAAAAAAAAGTGTCACTCACTCATTAGAGCCCTACCTGCTAGCTCAGTAAAGTACAATTGAGAAGGAATTTCCAGTTTATGTCTTCTCCCTGGAAAGGGGAATGAAAGACTGAAACACATGTCCAAAGTCAACACTTTGCAAGGGGCTGCCAGAGGAACAAGTTTCTGTTTTGCCTGAATCTAAGCACTGAGAAATTTCTAGTCTGGGGAGTCTCTGAGAACAAAGACAAATGTTTAGACTACCTAAACTCACTTGCCAAAGTCTTCCTCACCTCAACTCAGTGCTGAAGGGGTGAGAGAAAATCCTCAACTTGTAACTTCTTCATGGAGAGGAAAAGAGGTAGAATGTGTGCCCAACATTCTGGTTTTTTGGAGGGTAGACACAGGGACTAGTTTCTGTCTCGTCCATGTCAAAGTGCTGACAGGACCCAGCGTATTCTAGATGTCGGACAGCCCTTGAGAAGCAAAGAGAACTGGGCTGCCTGATGCTGCTGCAGAGGATTTGGAATAAGCAGATGGAGGCTGAAACAACTTGATGGGCTCTCTCTCAGTGGGTAAAGTGTTTACCCAACATTCTGACTTGTGGGGACACTGTTTGAGGGACCGTTTGTGTCTCTTCTAACTCAGAGTCCTGACAGGACCCAGCATATTCTAGGATCCTGGAGGTTGTTGAGAACAAATGAAAGCTGTGTGGCTTGCGGCAGCTACAAAGAATCTTCAGTGTCATGGGCAAACACCAGAAAGAGCAAGTGGTTACAAGGTCCTAAAAAAGAAACTGGCAAACTCCTCTAATTGGGATATTTATACACAGATGTTCAAGGAAGATACATCTACAGAAAATGTTGGAGAAACACTCAGAATCTGTAGCTTGGCTGATTGACAGAGGTCTTACCCTGTATGATGTCAGTCTTCAAAGATGGGAAGAAGTGGCTGTTTTTTCAAATGAATGAATTCCAACAAAAAGTTACAAGACACGTGGTAAAACAACAAAACGTTGTCCATTCCAAACTAAAATTCTAGAGACTGATCATAAAGAAGTGAAGGTACACAGATTACCTGTGAAAAAATTTAAAATGACAGTCATTAAGGTGCTCAGTGAGTTCAGGAAAATTATGCATAATCAAAATGAGAATATTAGCAAAGACATAGAAATTATACAAAGAATCAAATAGAAATTTGGAGGCTAAAATACAATAAATGAATTGAAAAATGTAGTAGAAGGATTCAATAGAAGACTTGACAAGAAGACAAAAGAATCAGTCAACTCAAAGACAGGTCACTTGAAGTTTTCTTGTAAGAGTAGTAATAATAATAATAGCAATAACAATAATAAAAATAATTTAAAAGTGTAAAGAAAGCATAACGGAACATCATCAAGCAAACCAATATATATATAGTGGAGTTTGCAGAAGGAAACTAGAGAAGGGGAAAGGAAAAAAGCTTATTTAAAAAAAAATGACTGAAAACATCCCAAATCTGGAGAAGGAACATGACACCCAGATTCACAGAGTCCAAAAACTTTTAACTAGAAAGAAAACAGATATGTGTCCTTCAAAACTAAAGGAGAAAAAAGATATGCCAAGATAATGAAAAGTGGTAGGAATTCATCATCTCTAGACAAGTCTTATTTTAAAATACAGTAAAAGGAGTTGTTCAAAATGAAACAAAAGGATTTATACAACAACATGACAGCGTATGGAAGTCTAAAGCTCACTCACTGGTAAAGGTAAGTATATACAAAACCACAGAACACTCTAATACTATACTGGTGCACAAATTGTTTTTAATTATGGTATAGAACATTAAAGGTATAGAACATTAAAAATATAGAAAGATTACAAAAATAACTATAAGTATAAAAATACATTAATGAAAACACATATAAGCATATAAGCAGTATGTAATTTCTGATATCAATAACAATGTGCGTGGAGGGAGAAGTAAAAGAATAGACTTTTGTATGCCATTAATGTTAGTTAATATTAGCTTAAAATAGAATGCTTTTATCACAATATATTAATGTAAACTTCATAGTAACCACAATAGAAATAGCCATTAAAGAAAATTAAAACAGAATAGAAGCATGCCACTACATGTAGCCGACTGCCACTACTACTACTTGAGACTGTCATTATAACAGTTACTACTGTTACCGCTTGAGACTGTCACTACAAGACTGAATGAATGGAGGAACGTAGAAATGATAACAGAAAACAAAAGTAACTATTTTAAGGAAAGGCGAGCATGAGGAAGAAGAAGAGAGCTCCCTGCTTCTAGTGAGGAAAGGCAGCCCTAAGCTTCCACAGCCCTTCTTATTTATTGAATAAGAGCAAGAAGGAGGAGGTAACAATTGGTCAGCTGCTTAATTGATCACAGGTTCATATTGTTACTGACAGGCTTCAATTATGCCTCATCATTAAAAAAAAAAAAAAAATTGATGCGGCCTCCAACAACTACAAACAGTCAACAAAATACAAAGCAAAAGAGCAAGAAAAGAAAAGGACTAAAGAGCTACAAGACAAACAGAAACAACTAAGAAAAGGCAATTGTAAGTACTTCCCAATCAGTAATCAATTTAAATGTAAATAGATTGAACTCCTTAATCAAGAGAAATAGAATGGCTAAATGTATTTAAAAAATAAAAATAAGATTCAACTATGCACTCTCTACAAGATACCCACTTTATATTTAAAGAAATACATAGGCTGAAAGGGAAAGGAATGGAAAAGTTATTCTATGTAAATAATAATAAAAAAGTAGAAATGACCAAACTTATCTCAGACAAAATAAACTTTGAATCAAAAAGTGTCACAAAAGACAAAGACATCATAGAATAACAAAAGAGTCAATTTACTAGGAAGATATAACACATACATGTACTCAATTTCAGAAAACTCAATTACATGTGACAAACACCGACTTAACAGAAGGCAGAAATAAAATATAACACAATAATAGTAGAGAGTTTCAACTCCGCTTTCAAAAATGGATAGAGCATTCAGACAGCAAATCAATAAGGAAACAGCAGTTATGAAAACACTGTAGGCCAATGGTACCTAACAGACATATACAGAACACTCCCCCAACAGCAGCAGAAAAGACTTCCCTCTCAAGCACACTCAAAGCATTCTCCAGGATAAATCACATGTCAGACACAAAAATCTGAACAAATTTAAAAAGGTTTAATCATTCCAATAATCTTGTCTAATCAAAACAGAATGAACCAAACAATAAATGCTTTTGGGGATGGAAACCCCAATTCTCCATGATGTGCTTATTTCACATTGCATAACTGTATCAGAGTATCTCAGGTACCCCATAAAAATACACACTTACTAGGTACCCACAAAAATTTAATAAAAGTTAAAACTAACTTAAAAAGAAATCAATACTGAAAGAAAAATTGAAATTTCACAAATATGTGTAAATTAAATAACACATCTGACCCAAGGAATCACAGAAGATGTCAAAAGGGAAATTATAAAATATCTTGAAACAAATTATAACATAGCAAACTTAAGAATGCAGCAAAAGTGTTACTAAGTGCGAAGCTTATAACAGTATATACCTTTGTGAAAAAAAAAAACAAAAAAAAGCTTATCTCGGCCAGGAACAGTGGCTCACACCTTTAATTCCAACACTTTGGGAGGCCAAGGCAGGCAGATCATGAGGTCAAGGGTTTAAGACCAGCCTGGCCAACATAGTGAAACCTCGTCTCAACTAAAAATACAAAAAATTAGCCAGGCATGGTGGCAGGTGCCTGTACTCCTAGCTACTCAGGTTGAGACAGGAGAATCGCTTGAAATTGGGAGGTGGAGGTTTCAGTGAGCTGAGATCACGCCACTGCACACCAGCCTGGGCGATAATGCGAGACTTTGTCTCAAAACAAACAAACAAACAAAATACTTATCTCAAATAAGCAACCTAATCTTCTATATGATGGAACTAGAAAAAGAAGAACAAACTAAGCCCAAAGTTAGCCGAAGGAAGGAAATAATAAAGGTCAGAGAATAAATAAGTGAAATCAAGACTAGAAAACTTAATATAGAAAAATTAATAAAACTATGAGTGGGCTTTTTGAATAACTTATTTTAATTGGCAAATCTTTAGCTAGCTTAAGAAAAAAGAGAGAAGACTTAGATAAATAAAATTATTAGTGAAAGACAAGACATTGTACCTGTTGCTACAGACACAAAAAGGATTATAGAAACTGTTATGAACAATTATACACCAACAACCTGGATAACTTAGAAATGGATACACTCCTAGGAAAATATTACCAATAATAAATCATGAAAAAAAAAAAGAAAGTTCTAACAGATCTACACACAACAAGGAGGTTGAATCATGGTCAAAAGCCTCCCAACAGTGAAAAATCCAGGACCAGATTGCTTTATTGGAGAATTCTACCAAACATTTAAAGAACTCATACTAATCCTTCTTAAATGCTTCCAAAAAAAAAAAAATGAAGAGGAGGAACACTCCCAAACCCATTTTATTCAGCATTACTCTGATACCAAAGCCAGACAAAGACACCATGAGAAAAGAAAACTATAGGCAAATATCCCTGATAAACACAGATGCAAACATCTTAAAAATATTATTTAGCTAATTGAATTCAATAGTACACGAAAAGGATCTTGCACCATGATCAAGTACAATAGTTACAGAGATCTGCTGTACAACTATGTTCATCTATTACAGTACATTCAGTAGAGAACTGTACTGTATACTTAAAATTGTTAAGGAGGTAGATGTTCTCTTATGTGTTTTCTAACCAAAATAATAATAATAATAATAAAACATAAATGCAAAGAAAAAATGGAGTTGGGGAGGGATTGCTAGACACTGTTCATTTAAATAATCAGGAATCTTACCAAAATTTTAAAGCTTGACTTCTACCACTATCAGGATGCTTTTGGAATAAGACAAATATGCTACATGGTGATTTGGATTTTTAATTCATTTGCATTATATACAACTTCAAGAAGAAAATAATAAAACAACATCTTAGGTTGTTTCACTTTGAAGAATGACACAATTTTTAATAAAATACTGTGGTTAAAATCTGATTTGTTTGAGTGTGGCTTTGTAAATTTCTTCAGTGAGCTGCAAAAGGAAACAGATTTTTGCACTTTTTCCAGTTATGTAACTTTAAAACAACCAGCATGTACATATTTACAAAACACAAAAGAACTTTGATAGCTGACAGTTTAGCTACAAAATAACTCAACAAATTAGTAAAACAATGAATCAATTTATTGATGATATTTTATCTATGGCGAGTCGGTAATGTATAGTAGAAAGAATAAGGGCTTTGTTGCAAGACAGACCTAGGGACATCCTGATTAAATGTGACCAATTGTAAATTAAGCTTTCCTGAGTTTCAATGTAGAAAATAACTTAGATTGTCTTTAAACTCATTACTACCACTCTCTGAAAAGTACCAATGCAC